>PVHP010000575.1:0-66988 GCA_004024765.1 Zapus hudsonius
ATATATATATATATATATATATATATATATATACCTGTAAATGTATCTATTCATTATATATATATAATGTTATATTAGGGCTAGGGTTCTATTACCTAAGAGTCTGCAGCACAAATAAGGACTCAATGAATGGTGACTATTTGCATTATGCATGTATAGAGCTAGCAATAAGTGGAAGTTGGATATGTCAAATACCCAAGTACAAACCTCTCCTACACCAAGGCAGCCTGGGATTGCTACAAGAGGCTCCTCTACTTGCTTACTATGAGTATTGCTTTCCAGAGCTCCTTTGGGGCTGTGTGTATCTGGGGGATTAGAAATCTGAGAATAGTTCCTTCTGATTTGTGCTTGGTATCTTAATTGGCACATTACGTTTCTTATCTACTTCCCTTTTGGGTTTTGAATAATGCCCCTTTGTGGCTACAAGCTGAGCACAGAAGACTACATTAGAACTGACCAGTTAGAGGCTTGGGCACACTGAGGGCCTATAGCCTGGGTTCCAAGCAGGGTGACTTGCTGTCCACTCCATAAGCTCTTTGCTAAGGACTGGGCTCATAGGCTGGTGAGGAGAGGGCTTGCGAGCACCCCAAGAGCCAGACTGAGATTCTCTTGTTCTCCAAGGACTGTAGGGCCACCTCCCTTTCTTTCTCAGTCTCACTGTAAAGAACTGTGATGCCCTGAGCCTCTCCTTTAAAGCCAAGGGTGATATTTAGTATGGAGAACCGGTGTTGGTTGAAAAGAATGCATTTTCCAAAAAATATAACCCTGTCTTTGCAAAGTGTTGCTAATGACAGCCACAAGCCAAGGGGGAAGAAAAGCAGGCTCAAAGCTTATTCTGGGAAGTCAACTGCCCTTTGACCTCTTCTCAGGGCCAGAGCTCCAACTATCAGACTGAAGGCAAACATACCACAAACAAGCCATGGGGAGACACCACTTCATGACTAATTGCTTTAGGGCCATGGAATAAATGAAATATATAAACAACTATTGGAGTTTTGAAACTAAATAGGCCCGAAGGCTGTGGATTGTTCCTACAATTTTATTTTTACAAGAAATACTAATTGCAATGACAATCACTGCCCCACCCCGAGTGTGAGTCCACTTAAGGGTGTCATTCCTGATGATTATCCTCAACCAGATATAAAATTTTACTTGGATTCATACCTCTCTTTTTCTATCTGGTGATTTCTGACAAGTATAGTGAGAGTTCCCTTGGTAATAATTTAAGTGTGTTAAGCCAAATAAATTTCACGGATGTCCTAACTCTCATCACCTTTCAAATGGTATAGCTTAGCTTGAAACTCCTTCGTTAGGGAATCTCTACAGAGGTACAGTGGGGAAGGGAAGGTCCTGCTATCTGTTATCAGTTCCCTGTTTGAGAATTAGATCTGTGTTTTCATGTGGGGTGAAAACATATCTGGATAATTCTCTCGAGCTTCACTTGTTGAAATTTGACATTTGTCCTATCATTTAATTATGGCTTAGCTCCCAGAAAGCTTTTCTGGCACCTCCCGACCGCTATCTGACCTCCCCTCTATGCATACAACTCAGTTCTGGACCTATTCCTTCTCTTAACTCAAAAACTAGAGCGAATAACAAAAAGCCAACTAGAAACTGTCCATCTTCAAATATAAGGGTCTGCATGGCTTGGGACTTGTTATGGGTTACATTCGAAGTGTCCCCTATAGGCTCATGTTTTGAATACTTGGTCCTTAGCTGGTGACACTCTTCTGGGAGGTTCTGGAAGCCTTGGGAGCCAAGACCAGCTAAGGGACCTAAGTCACAGCCTGTGCATTTCTGACTTTCTCCCTGCTTCCTGGTCCACCCTGATGTGAGCAGGCTCTGCCACATTGCCCACCAGCTGTCAACTCCAGGAACTTTCCTTTGAAGCCAAAGTCAAACTTTCCTGCTTTAGTGACATCAATATCACTAACAAAGGACCATTAGCCACAGAGGAGGTGGTAAGTGAGATACTGAATTTTCTGTCTCCATTCCAGCCCCTGGCCTCCTGGCAGCTCCGCCTCTTAGCCTCCTCTCTTCAACTTCTAGTAACAGCATCTTTTGAGGGAGAATTTACACTTTGCAATGTTCAGTGTTGTCAAGCAGTAAAGGAACTCCTGTCACACAAAACCCCTGGGGTTGAATGTAGAAATAGCTGTAATCAGCAGAAAAGATGAGAGAGCGAAAGAGAGAGAGGGAGAGAGAGCAAGATGATGTGTTATTTGCAACTTGAATGGAGTATGTGATGATCCTGGCAGTCAAACTGAGTTCATGTCATAATCCCTTGTTTATTGCCATAGACTGTTCCCTCATTCCAGAAAGCCACTGAGTGGTGTCCAGTAGTGTGCTGGTCAATATACAAAAAATTAGCTCTTTGGGGAAAGAAAATGCACTGATTCGTGGCATTGGATGATTTCCTTGGAATAAATCATCTCATCGTGGTCAATTTCAAGACACCCTAGTGAAATCACTTAACAAGGGCTTGGAAGAAAAGCACACAGTCAACTTTGCTCAGCCAGGACTAGTTGGGTCCAGCGCATGCTCAGAGGAAGCAAGGATAAGCAGTCACTACCTGCGCTCGCAGGGTAAGTAGGCATTATCTAAGAAGACTAAGGGAGAGGGAGAGAGGGCACGAGGCAGAGATTCCTGGTGAAGGGTGAACAACTTTACTGCATCAATGAGTCTGTGAACAGCATGTATCTGTATGTGACATTGTGGTGGGGGCTGGACTGGGGAAAACACAGGCCAGCTGTGGCTTCACTTCATCCCCAGGGTTCACAAAACAGCTCAATCAGGAAGAAAGCCTTCTCCAACTGGACTCCATTCAAATAAAGAGCATTTCACAAAATCCTCTGGTTATAGCCGTCTGTGTAATAGTCAACGAAATAGTCACTATTACAGAAGCCAACATCAATACATTACTATTAGAGAAAACGGCCACACAACAGAGAACAGCTAAGCCGAGGAAGCAGGAATTTCAGACCAAGAGGCTGTTAAAGGTCATGCTGTGATTTGGTCTGTATAGGATATGGAGAACTTTTAAAGGGTAAGAATGATGCACTGGCTTACGTCAAAATAAGAGCCCTCTGTAAGGACTATTTCAGAGAGCTCTAATTACCCACTGTCTCCATCACATTAACTTGCTCTCCAAATGCTGCATTTCCTTTGTTGCATCCAAGGGCAATTCAGAGTATGGCCCCAAGGCAAGAAGTTGATTATTCACAACTTGGACATAAGGAAGCTTCAGTTCTCTAAGTAAAATCAATAAATATTTATCGAGTGGCATCTTGGTCCAAGAAATCAGGTGAATCCTTACTCCAAACCCAGTACAATGAGGCTCCTAGAATCTACCGATCACCAGCTTTTCTCAAGAAGCTTAAGGGATGTTTCCAGACATCTAGACCACTGTTTCCCGGCTTGCAGAGAAGACTCGTAGACACTCTTTCTCTGGCTTCTTTCTCTTTCAAGGAGATTTTATGTTTTAGCTTCTGTAATTCATTTAACCATTTTTGTATATTTTAACTATATTTAGACATATAATTTAACTGTAAGTAAATATAAAAAGACTACAAACAGAAGTATAACTAATTTAACTAATTTAACTATTTGGTAACATGAACATGCACTAGAGGCCCTTGGGTAATGACTACTTTAAAAAATGAGCCAGAAAAAGTCTTAGTAAATAAGAAGCATAAGCTGAACGTGTTCTGTAAGGTCTTCTTTTCAAAACAGGGTTTTCCATTTTTTTAAACTATGGGAAAAATGCTAATTTTCTTGCATAGGAAACTTTAACAATCCCATTACAGTCAATAGTAAAAATAGTTTCCTAGTGGGAATACTTGAAGGATATTGAAATAAAAACCCACTGGTAGCATCAAATATTTGATGAAATATATGGATAATTAGGACAGAAAAATTCCAAGGGGATGCAGACATAAAGATATGGAAATCGTTTAGTACATGAGTCATCATTTTGCTAACCTGGTCTGAGTGGCCAACCTGGCTCTTTCCATGTTGTTTAAATAATGTTGGACCAGAGTAACAGGGTTCAGGTTCATGTTTTTATGACCCTTCTGCCCCTCCTGTCAAAAGACTAACTTCAGTCACTAAGTAATTTCTCAGAAGATATCTGACAGACAAGGCTGGCTGGCATGAGGCCTTGCCTCCCTTTCACAGAGAAGAATCTGTTGTTGAAAAGAGAAGCATATCATAAAATTTTATATGAGGTAAACTAAATTTTTCAATTTTATAGGGTTGGTTTCAAAGGATTTCTGAGTGAGTGGAAGGCAGCTCCCACCAGACAGTGCCTCAAGCTCTCATCCTAGTCTCTTTGGGAGAACTCTGACCATCCGTTTCCATTGCCTAAGCCAGGCCCCATCCCATGAGCAGAACAACAGATGGGGAATGCACTCATCCTCCAGTGTGAGAGCTCTGTTGCTGAGCCTCTTCCTATGCCAAAAGGCCCAGTCCTTGCTGGCTCTTCTCAGCTGTCCCGGAGAAAGGGAGGAACCACACCTTAGGGAGTTGTATGCTGGCTTATCTGGAGCCACGGGAAGTCCATCTTGCCACCAGGATGAGCTAGGACCTCATACCTCCTTGCAAAATGGAGGCAGAAGTATTTCCCCCACAAGATTCCTTGAAGGATCAGGTGATGTGGAAACCTCACGTGCCTGGTGCAGAGGAGAATCTCATCAATGGTGGTTCTCATTCTAAGTCAAACTCTCTCCAGAAAGGAGTTTCTCATTTGGTACTCGAGCTTCCTGCCCCCTCCACTCAAGCAGAGGAAGACATGACTCTCATTCCCTAACCACAGACTGTGTTAAGGGCTGATGGACAGATGTCTCTCATGACGGGAGTTGTTCAGAGCAGCTTTCAGTAGCTCCAAAGCTAATGGCTCCAATGGACCTGAGCTCAGCTCAATGAAGAAGGCTCAGGTTCCATGTCCCAAAAGGACCAGCAGCCCCACTGCTTTCAATTAGAAGCAAACCCTTCAGTAATCTTCTACCCCTTGACCAAGATGCACAATGCTTGGGCTGTCCAAAACTCTCTGTGCTACTCACTGTGGACACTGCTGTCCATCTGTCTGTCTGTCTTTCCACCCAAGCTTGGGTTCAGTGTCTCAGCCAGTGGGATCTAAATTCATGCTTCATGTTGTGCTTGGCTGGAAGTGACGTTTTAGTATCCTTGCTTGAGTGGAGTTCCCTCAGTGCTGGTGAGCTCTGGTGTTTTGAATAGAATAAAGGATTGCCGCATAACCACAGCACAGAACAATTCAGCTTTAAACTCCAGTTACCTACTGGCAAAAATACTGCTAAAGTTACTTATCTGGAGTTTTCCCCTATAGATTCCTGGGGCTCTGGCAACTTTTGGATAAACCATGGATGTCAGAGCACCTTTGAAGGGCTGGCACCATAGTTCAGCAGTGGGGTGATTGCCTAGCATACAAAAGTCCCCGGGTTCATTTCCCAGCACCACAAATCACCTCTGGTTATAAATAAATCTTCCCTATCATGTGAGCAGATGAAATTGATGCAGCATCCTGGCCTCTGCCCTTCTCCTTCATTATGGATATACCATCCAGAACCTCAGATGGGTAACAATAGTGAATGAAACTGGGGGTTGTTTTAGTTAAAGTTTCCCTGATTCATGTTTAATTCACAAGAAATGCGTTCACCCAGCCACGTGAAGTGAGGCTGCACATATTTATTCCTTTGCAAATATTTTATTTTACCCCCTTTGTGTCAAATAACAAGAGTAAGAGATACAACCCCCCCCAACACACACACACAAGCCCTGTCTGAAGCATTTCCCATTTTAGTGAAAGCAACAACTCCAAATGAGGCAAGCTGGCCAATTGGGAATCAGAGAAGATTTCATTGGAAAATAATGAAGACTTCTGTCCAAGAAATCTTTCTCGGGGCTTGAAAGATGGCTTAGTGGGCAACGAGCTTGCTATGCAAGCCTGCGATGTGAGTTCAAATCTCCACAACCCACATAATGCTGGACATGGTGGCATGCACCTTGAATTCAGCACTGAGGAGCAGATGCAGGTGGGACCCGGAGGCAAACAGACTAGTTATTCTAGCTAAATCAGTGAGCCCTGGCTTCAATGAGAGACCCTGTCTCAAAAAAGCAAGGCTGAGAGTGATCAAGTCACACACCCAACGCCAATTTCTGGATTCCGCATGCATGTGCACACATAAGCATGCACACCCACATACATACATGTGGCTTTGCACATACAAGCACATACACACGCATAAAAGAGAGGTCTTTTGTGATTTCCAGCCCTCAAGACATTGACCACCTTGTTCTTAAACTCAGGGTTACTGTAGCAGCTAACAAGCATCAACCACACTGCTCTGGCTTGAACTATCCGTGTCAACGATTAGAATAACCCCCAATTTACTAGATAATTGAACAGTCATTGATTTTTATGACACATGCTCATCTCTTAAGTCAGCAAAAGGAACTCGGTTTTGAAATCTGACAACCTCAGCACTTTAAGCTCAGCCAATTCTATTAAAGAGCCGTGTGTTCACACTCTGTAAAGAGAAGCATTTGGAAGAAAGAAGTGTCTGAATTTGTGCACTTTATAAATAACCCGACTCTTTTCAATGGTGAAAGTGAAGGGTTGAGTTTTTAAAAGTTTTGATTTTATAGTGGGGTGCCTGATGTCATAGGTAAGGAGATAAGGGAAATAGTGAGTATTAGGCAGTGATAATTAATGGAATTTCAGACAGTTTGGTCCCAAGTATTTGTCATTTATACCTCTATCTCCAATTGATGACGTTCAAATTTCCACTGGTAGATTCCCATTTCTTTACCAAAAGTATGATTATTTAAAGCATAGGTATCCTCATAGATATCTTTTTTTTTCAAATCATAATGAGTCAACTGATATTTTTATGAGATTTCTGGTACCTTAGATGAAAAAGTGGTTGTAGTTGCCACTGGGGTGGAGAGAGGCGAGGACGACTACTAAGATTAAGTCTAGAAGCCTCCAAGACTTTTGCTTGCAATTTTCTACAGGCTAATCCTGGTCATGGCTTAGAAAACACAAGAATGTGGGCAGGGCTGAGGAGATGGCTCACTAGCTAAAATCCCTTGCTTCCAAAGCCTACCGGCCAGGGTTCAGTTCAGCAGCTATCCATGTAAAGCCAGATGTAAAAAGTGGTGCAAGTGTCTGGCATTCATTTACAATGGTAAGAGACTGGCACACACACACAGGTGCACACATATGCACACGCATACATACATGCACACACATGTGCGCACGCACACACATACACACACAAATAAATGATGAATGAATACATAAATAATTCATGGGTGATCAGTGCCCAAGACATGGGATTTTGAAGTGCTCTAAGACAGACAAGTTTAATGTATGTGTGGTCTGAGACCTTCCAAACCCTAAGACTTTTGGCTTGGTTCTCAGTACCAGGCATGAATTCCCTTCCACTGAGAGGGCCTCATATCCAGAGGTCAGTTGATGACCCCCCTAACCTGTGTGCCACTATTGCACAGGTGTGCACATCTTGCCTGGCTGGCTGATTTTGCAGCTTGCAGAATCCACTGCTTGTTCAAACTGTTGGTGACTCTGAACCCTCAGCAACTTGCATAGCACATTCCGGCACTGACATCTGGATGGCAGGGAACTGGCCTCCATCTCAGTTCCAGCTTGATTTCTCAATATCCTACAACAGCTCACTGTGAGCTGCCATGGGGGAAGGGGGTGACCCAATTCTGTCACTGGAATTCACCTACAACAGCCTATGGTTGTTTTTTTTAAACATTTTTATTGGCTTAAAATTATATATATTAACACAACAATATGCTCAGTATCAGAGGTTCTTAGAGAAAGCCATTGAATCCATAATGACATTCCCTTTTATGCATTAGTTATTCTCCCCTCCATGACTCTTACATCCTTTCCACCCCCTCTTCTGCAGATTTCCCTGAGTCATAGTGGGTGAGTTCAAATTTTGCATAGTTACTAGGTTTTTAGGAGTCTGTAAACTTGTGTTTTAGACAGTTTTGGGCACCCTTGATGCCTCTCTCCATTGTCCTTCCCCAGGTTATCTGCCTTGCTGTGGGAATAGCTCTTTTGCTCGTCTTCTCACTTCCTTAGAGGTTGTGTTAGGGCTCTATATGGATCATCTCCTGCTTGGGTGTCCCCCCCTCAAGTCATGTCCCTTTGGTGGAGTTTGGTTGTCCCCGGTTCACATTGCTTTTTGAAAAATATAAACAGAGTCTCCAGCTGAGAGTGAGATTATTATTGGTCAGTGGAGACAAATATTGCTAGATTGGTGAGCATTTGGAGGGTGTAGCCTTTCTGAGGACCTATGGTTAGTGAGAACTTCCCCACGGAGATGGGGTTCTTGGTCCCCATTCAAGGTTGCCTTGGGTCCGCGTACCAGTCAGGGGTTCCCTGCCTCTGAGAGGATCTCATAGCCAATTAGCCAGCTGTTGATTACCCACCTAGGTTGGGCACCTCTATTGCACAGATGGGCACTTCTTGACTTGCTTATCTGTGCCATATAGCAGTGTGTTCTGCACTCTCAGGCCATCGGTTGGTATAACTTGAAGTATGATCTGTTCCAAATCCATCCATTTTTCTTTGAATTTCGTTATATCATTTTTCCTAATTGCTGAGTAGCACAGTCTATGGTTTTAAGGGTAAAAGTTTCTCCATTCCAGAAGGGTATTCACTCAATCTCTCTTTTTGTCTTTTAGGTCTCTTCATCTTTGTCTCTATGTCTTTTCATTAGAAAACAAAGAAGCAGGTTTCTCTAGTACTAATTCACGCTGTGTTATATAGCAAATTCTCCCAAATAGAAATATTCCCTCCGGAAGGGAGGATGGAGTCAGAGAGTTCAACAAATCTTGGACAACTGAAATTATAATGGTCACGAGACCACTCGCCAAGGTTATAAGAACAGTAAATTCCCCATCCTTATACAATGCATACTTTCCTTTTTTAGGTTTCCATGGCCTCTGGACACATCTCTACCTGTCACTCTGTTAAGTTACACTGCAGTCACTGGGTCACTCTTCTCTTCCCCTCATGACTGGGAGTAAAGGGAGGCCAGGAATGTATTCATCTTCACTCATTTACAGTACTGGCTAGTATTTAATATTCAAAAGTTTGTTTTGGGGACTGGAGAGATGGCTTAGCAGTTAAATGCACCTGCTTGCAAAGCCTAATGACCTGGATTTGATTCCCCAGTTCCCAGGTAAAGCCAGATGCACAGAGTGGAGGATACATTTGAAGTTCATTTGCAAGTGGCAGGAGGCCCTGGCATGCCCATTCTCTCTCTCAAATAAATAAATAAATAATAATTTTTTTAAATTAAAAGTTTGTTTTTTAAAAAGTGAATGAATGGGGCTGGAGAGATGACGCAGATACTTACTTGCAAATGATACTTACTTGCAAAGCCCGATGTCCCAAGTTCGATTCCACAGTATCTACATAAAGCCAGATGTACAAAGTGGCTTATGTATCTGGAGTTAGTTTGCAGTGGCAAGAGGCCCTCTAATGAACCCCACCCCTCTGCTTACAAATAAATCAATATTTTTTAAAGTGAGTGAATGTATGAATTTCTTCTAGCCATCAGTATGGCCTGATGCATGTGCCCTCTGCCCTGGGGTCAAATGCTGCCTCTCACTCTGAGTACTCTCTGACCTCTCTGAACAAAATGCCTGACCCACATCAGATCTCTCCACTGGCAGCCCCCTGCCTCTAGTAATTTCATTCCTATGTAGTTGGGAGTTCTGTCCTATGTATGTCCAAGAATGGCTGCTTGATTTAACATTGACCACGTGAAATCCCATCAGATGCACATTTAACTTTGATAAATTTAGCTATATACTCTCGTAGCTTGTGAATTGAGTTAATAATACACATTTTTACCCAACTTGGCCCCTAACTATATGTCATTTATTTCATTTGGCACAAAGAAATAATCATTGTTCCAACAGTAAAAGGAGAATTGTTAGATTTATTTAAAGATGGTAGACTCTGTTCTGTACTTTAAACAAATTAAGGGATCTTTTAAGGATAGTGTTTGTCTATAAAGAGTTTTACCTTACATTCTGAGTTTATTATGCTTTAAAACTTCATTTGTATAGTTCACAATGTATCTCCAGGAGACAAGAATTCCTTTTTAAACATAATCACATACCATCATCATGCAAACAAACTCAAAAATTCCTTAATATTATCTTTGAATGTCCTGTATGTGTTTTGTTTTTATTTTAAATTTGTTCTAAGTTTAAGGTTTGAATTTGGCTTCCTTGCAACAGAGTAACATATCTTTCCTTTTTTTCTAATTTAATAGGCTCCTTCTCTACACTTTCTCATTGTTGTTGAAACCACATAGTTTAACTTATAGTTTCTTACTGCTTGGATTTTGCTGATTACGTCTTCATGGTGTTCTTCAACAGAATGCCTGATTCCTTTAAATTGGTAGTTAGATCTAGAAGCTTGATTAAGTACAGATTTAATTTTTTTCTTCAAAATTGTAGGACGTTTTGGGTTTCTATTAAGAGACACAAAATATCTGTCCCTCCCCCTATAATTTGAGCAATTGCCTGTTTCCTGAGCAACCACTGGTCACTGTATAGATCCATTATTTGACTCGGTTTTGCAAATTGGTGAAAGTCTAATTGCATCATTGTCTTTTCATGTATTAACATGGATACTACTAAAGGGAAAGCCAAGCTTCCTTACCACTGCAAATGGAATGCCAGATGCTTGTACTTATTTATTATTGGATTATACTAAGGAATAGTTTAGAAGTGGAAAAATAAATACTAGCTTGCATCTTTCTAGTCTCAGTTTTTAAAGTAAGTTGTTTCTCTTGTATACTTTAGAGAATATCAATAAAAATATAAATGACCATTATGTACTTATGATTTAAGCTTATTTAATTCCATTATGTTCATTATCCTTACTGATACTCAACTTATCTCATTTTGACCAAAGGGAGACTGGTTGGAAACATCCCCCCCCAAAGCCCATGTGTGAAAAAATTGATCACCAGCCTGTGGTACTAGGATATCATAATAGAACCTTCCAGAGGTGGAAGGAACTTAGGTCATTGAAGATATGCCCTTGAAGAGAATAGTGGGAATTTGGTCCTTTCCTGACTCTCTCTTTGCTTCTCAGCTACCATGATGCATCACTCCACCACCCACTTCAAGCCACGATGCTCTGCTGGGCCCCAGGTCTACAATCAGCAAAGCAAGTGACCTGGACCGAAGCCTCGGAACCCATAAGCCAAGGTAATATTCTCCCTTTGCAGCTGATTCTTTCTTAGTTACTTTGCCATAGCAATGGAAAATTGATTATCATGGAATCCTTTTGAATTTTATCACTAAAAAATTTCAGGTTAATTATAACCATTCCCCACTCCAGTCTGGAACCAACCTAATTTCTGCAAGAAACATGGATTCCTTACAGTAGAAGCAATGTTTAGGGTATAACGGGGGCACTATGTGAATTCCTTGCTGGAGTTGTTCACAGCTTGGTCTTCTTGTTGATCTGCAAAAGTCATGAGTTGATAGAAATATCTCTAGTTCACATTCAAGACTGCGAGGATTTAACCGCTTCTCCTCGGTTATGTATTCTTTTCCTTCCACAGCAAATCCTATCGGTATTGTCAATTTGCTGTGCCCCACCGCACACATGCAGCAATGGAATAATTTCATCATCTTGACTTGCTGAAAGTCATTTGAAATGTTTAAAATGAACTTCATTCTTTCTTGGTTTTGCTTCTGAGTATATAGCATTCAGGATATATGCAGTCAGATCATGATGAGTTAGAGTCCCTTGAACTAGTTCATTTCTATGGGGGTTATGCCACCAGCTTAGATGCATCCCTGCATCACTTTACTTTTTATTTAAAGATTGCTTTTAAAAATGTGTTTTGGCTATTTGATACAAAGTCCATATGTAGTCCCGGCTGGCCTCAACCTCTTGTTGTCCTCCTGCTTCTGCCTTCTAAGCTCTGGAATTTATAAATATATGGCATCATACTCAGCTTGAAACTCAATTCACTTGTTTACTTACTGCCGTGCGTGCATGTGTGTGCATTCGTGTGTGTGTGTGTGTGTGTGTGTGTGTGTGTGTGTGTGTGTGTGTGCCAAGCTTCCTTACCACTGCAAATGGAATGCCAGATGCTTGTACGACTTCCTGCATCAGGCTTTACATGTGTGACAGGGGCCAGCAAGTTTTGCCAGCAAGCACCGTTAACTGCTGGGCCATCTTCTAAGTTTCTTTTTTTAAAAAATTTAATTTGTTATGATGCTGGGGATTGAACTGCTTTTGAAATTTATTTTTGGTTTATAATTTGTAAAATATTTGCTAGGCTTCAAACTCAAATTTATGTAAGAAAATAATCAAAGATTTTAAGTTTGCCTGGTGCGTGTGTGTGTGAGTGTGTGTGTGTGAGTGTGTGTGTGTGAGTGTGTGTGTGTGAGTGTGTGTGTGTGTTGTGTGTGCATGTGTGTCCTTCATTCCTAGATAATACATGAAACTGAGGGGCTTGGAGATGGCTCAGCAAGTAAGAGTATTTGCTGCAAATGCATAAGGACTTGAGTTCAATACCCAGCATCCACTTAAAAAGAAGGCAGGAATAGCCACACATGTCTGTAACCCCCGTGCTGAGGGCGGAGATAGAAGGATCACTGGGGCTCAGTGGTCAGCCAGAATGACCAGAAAATAAGCAGCCCCAGGTCAGATTCAGTTAGAGATTCCATCTCAGGGATACAACATGGAAGAGCAATGGAAGACAGTGACAGCCTCCTCTGGCTTTGCACTTCAAGTGCACAGGGTGTGCTCATTATGCATATAATACACTACACACTCACAGCAACATACCACATATACTACACACACACACACACACACACACACACACACACACACACACACACACACCAAAAAATAGATGCAATTGATGCATGCTTTTCTTCTCACCTCTGCTTTTACTTAACAGTATAATCTAAAAATCATTTCTTTATACAGATGCACAGTGATCTATTTATGGTCACACTTACTCAGCCAGTCCCCTAGAAATGGGTTTTTGGGTTGTTTTCAGGGTTTTTTTGCCATTACTAACAGTGCTATAATGAATTATTCTATGCATATATCTTTTTATAGTTCTTTTAGTATTATCTTTGGGAAAGATTCCTAGAAGTAAGTTGCCAGGGCAAAGGGTAAGGACATAAATAATTTTACTAAATCATGCCAATTTTTTCTCCACAGGATTCAACCTTCTGTATCTTCACCAGCAATGCACTAAAGTGCTCATTTCCCCATAGATTTGCCAACAGTTTCTTGTCAAACCTCAATTTTTGCCAATCTGATAGTGTGCTTTAAATTTCATTACACTTATCATGTTTAGGGTTGAATATCTTTTCTAACACTTAAGAGCTATTTACATGCTTTTGTGTCAATCCATGGTCTGGTTGGTATCTCTGCATCCTGTACTGCAACCAGGCTCCAGGCTCCAAGTGAGACAGGTGCCCATAGTGGAGAACCTGCCATAGCCCATTGAACTCTTCCCAGGATACAACTGTTCTGTCTTCCTCATTAAGCAGGACTTCTTTGGTTTCCTTCACATTCTAATTTGCATGGTGTCAGAGTTCATGAATCCCCTACACTAGTCTCATTAAAAGTTAAATCACATATGATCTAGTGTGGTTAGATTTCACAAGCCAAACCCCAGTATCATGCTACATTCAAAGATGGCTTCCCATTCAATATGTGATGAAGCAGAGAGAAGAAAACAGATACACATCTAAAACACCCATGAGACAGAAACATTCAATGTCTTATGAACTTGAACCCTTCAGAAGTCAATCAGGAGTGTTACCTAGGGATAGCATACCCTGGTTATACCATAAGTCTTATTACTTCTTATTGAGTGTAGGAATTAGACTATCTTCTTGTTTCTGGGAGAAAACATCAAACAGAAGCAGCTGACGAGAAGAATGGGTTTACTTCTGCTTATGGTCTCAAAGGGAAGTTTCTTCAAATCAGGGAAAGCATGGCAGAGCAGAAGCTGAACGTCACATTTTTTCTCATCAGCTGAGAGGTAGCAGCAAGAGGGAACTTGTTACTGGCAGTAGTCAGTATGGCCCGACTAATAAGCCTCAAGGTGTCAGTGATACACCTCCTCCAGGAAGGCTCCACTTTCCATATTGCTACCAGCTGGGGACCAAGTATTCAAAGCACTTAAGGCCATGGGGACTTTTACAATCAGCTTCTCCTTGCTGTGACAAACAACAAACATCCAACCAGAAGCAGTTTATGGAGGAAGTGGTTTATTTTGGCTTACAGATTCAAGGAAAACTCCATGATGACAGAGAAAACATTGGCATGAGAAGAGGGTGGACATCACCTGCTGGCCAACATTAGATAGACAACAGCAATAGGAGAGTGTGTCAAACTCTCCCAAAGGGAAGCTGGCTATATTACCCATAAGCCTGCCCCCAACAGCATACTTCCAACAAATTTCTAATTCCAAGATTGCCATCAACTGGGAACCAAGCATTCAAAACACCTAAGCTATGGGGGACACCTGAATCAAACCATCATGGGGCCATATTACATTCCAGCCACCATCAAGCAGAAACCTTACCACCCTGGATTACAGGCTGCTTAAGGATGTCGCTGACTCTCAGAAGTAAGACTAATGCTTATGGAAGTCTTTTCCCATATTCAACAAAATCATTTTAAGTAAAAAAAAAAAATTGCCACATTGTCCTTATTTATGTATGCTTTGGGTGGGACTGAGAGTTTTCCAAGATTTTAAATTTGTAATGAAGTTATTTTTAAATAAAGCTTTGCAATTCTAATAAAAAGGGCTATTTGCATTTTTCAGGTCATCTTGCAGAGTTCATTTTTTTCTATGGGGTTGTTGACTTTTTTCATCCAAATTTAAATACATTCTTCATATATTAAGAATATAAACCAAATATCATCCTAGTCTGCTTCCTTTGTACTTTACTTACTACTATAATTTAGGTATGGAATGTCCCCAAAAGATCTATAAATCAAAGGATTGAACACCTTTGTAGTGTCTATGACACTACTGAGAGGTGTCAGGACCCTTAGAAGTAGAAACTAATGGAAAGGAAGTTAGTTCATTGGAGGAGTCCTCTTTTAGAAACTTTTAAAACTATATCTATCTACATATATAGAGAGAATATATAAATATATGTATATATAGAGAGAGAGTTTGATATTTATTGATTAATAGTACTTTGTTGTCTCTTCCTTCTGTCTTTCTTGGAGGAAGGGTCTCACTTGGTCCCAGGCTGACCTGGAACCTAGCATAAACCAGAAATTTCAACCTCCCAGTCTACAGGATTAAGGGTATGAGTTAAAACATGCCCCTAGGTACTTTGGCTTTGTTAAGATTACCTGTTTAATCCCCACCCTTGCATAAATGCCCTGTGCAGGTTTTGTTTATATGTGTATATTATCCATTTGCATATTAGAATTGTATTTTGCCCCACTCAGCCTACTAGAATATTTGCATAGCAGACAACTACAACTCATTGGGTCACTTCTATGGTCACTCTGGGAGTAATAGAAGAGCCGCACCTGGCATATTAGGCTCCTACCCTGAGGATATATAATCTCTGATCCACATAACTAAGAATATAGCAGGTAATTAGGAAACACAAGCATTGAATAATTCAAGATGCAAAAATCTATACATTATAATAATACAAGAAATATTAAAAATCTAGATAACATGATTCAATCACAAACTATAAATCCATCAGAAATGACCTCCAAAAGAATGATTATAAACATGCTCAAAAAAATCAAAGAGGAAATCAACCTCCAGAAGCAGAAAACAGGAAACCAACTTAAGGAAATGAGGAGGTCAATACAAGATATAAATAAGGACATGGAAACAATAAAGAAATACCAATCAGAAATCCTAGAAATGAAAAACACAGTAAGTCAAATACAAAACTCTGCAGAAAGTCTCACTAATAGAATGGATACAGAAGAGGACAGACTATCTAAACTGGAAGACAAGGTGGCAGAACTGAACAGTCCAACTACAAGAAAGATGACAGACTAATAGAAAGGTATGAATGGGAATTTCAAGACATTTGGGACATTATGAAGAGATCAAACATAAGAATTCAGGGTATAGTGGAATGAGGAGAATTTCTCTCTTGGAGTATAGTAGGTATTTTCAATAAAATCATAGAAGAGAATTTCCCACAAATAGGGAAAGTGGTACCAAAGCAGATACAGGAAGCATTTAGAACACCAGACAAAACCAGGAAAGAACCTCTCCACGCCATGTTATAATTAAACTACTGAATGCACAGAGCAAAGAAAATATTTTGAAGGCAGTAAGAGAGAAGCAGCAGGTAACTTATAAAGGCAAGCCCATTAGAATAACAGTAGATTACTCAACACCCCAAAGCCAGAAGGTCTTGGAGTGATGTATTCTAAGTTCTGAAAGAAAACAAATGTCAGCCAAGATTGTTATATCTGGCAAAGCTATCCATTCCAATTGAAGGAGAAATAAGGACTTTCTACCACAAAGACAAGCTAAAGGAATATATGTCTAAAAATCCAGCTCTATAAAAAATACTTAACAAACTGAAGAGAAAGGAAAACACATACAAGAGAAAACAGGAAAAAACAAAACATATTCAAATAATAGGTCACATAAATGAGTAAAGGAAAAACTATAAAAGCAAGAAATGGCAAGAATAAATACACACCTCTCAATAATAACTCTTCACATCAATGCTCTAACCAAAAGACACAGACTTACAGACTAGATCAAAAGGCAGGATCCTTCTGTTTGCTGTCTCCAAGAAATGCACCTCTCCATAAAAGATAGACACCTCCTGAGGGTGAAAGAATGGAAAATGGTATTTTAAGCTAATGGGCCTTGGAAAAAAGCAGTTGTTATCTGAACATTAGACAGGATAGACTTCAAACTAATAGTAGTTAATAAAAATAATGAAGGTCATTACATATTGATTAAAGGAACCATTCAACAGGTGGACATTACTATTCTAAATATATATGCACCAAATCCAGGTGCTCCCAATTTCATTAAACAAACACTATTAGAATTGAGGTCACAGATAACACCAGGCACAATTACAGTGGGAGACTTCAACACCCCACTCTCACCAACTGACAGGTCATCCCAGCAAAAAATAAAGATGTATCTGGACTAAATGATGCATAAAAATGGATCTTACAGACATCTATAGAACTTTTTTTTTTCAAAAACTACAGAATACACATTCTTTTCAGCAGCACATGAAAATTCTCTAAAATGGACCATATGTTAGGACATAAAGCAAATCAACAAATTCAGGAAAATTGAAATAATTCCCTGTAGTCTATCTGATCACAATGGGATTAAAAACTAGAAAGATTACAAATAAACAACTTAATGCTTCACCTTAAGGCCTTGGAGAAAGAATAAGTTAAACCAAAAATTAGTAGATAGGAAGAAAGTATAAAGACTAGGGTGGAAATTAATGAAACAGAAATTTTAAAAATCCAATACAAAGAATCAATGAAACTAAGAGTTAGTTCTTTGAAAGGATAAACAAGATTGATAAACCCTTATCAAATCTGACCAAAAGAAAGATACAAGGCATACATATTAATAGAATTAGAGATGAAAAAGGCACCATTGCAATAGATACCATGAAATTCAGAAAATCATAATGTCACTCCCATTTCTACTCTTGATGCATGGACCTATGAATCCTGATATTAGAGATATTGTGTCATATACTGTTTGCTGATTGAGAGCATTCACAGACTTTTGGAGACCCATCCCTGCTAGGTATTATCACCTGGACAGTGTTGTGACTGGGAATATAAAAGTTCAGCTACTCCTCTGTCAAGCTTGATAGTGAGGCACATATCAGTCATGAGTCCATTGCCACTTCTTTGACTATAAGTTTCTTGACCAAAACCAATGCTGTGTGGAGTAACATGACAGTGAGTAAGATTGTCTTTAAGTGCACAGTGGGTAAGATCATTTATAATTCCACAGGTAGTAGTTGTGGCATTGTATGCAAAGAAGACAAACCCATATCTAGAGTGTCTACTCTAGATAGGACAAAAATACTACCTCTTTCATAGTGGAAAAAAATCCTGTGTAGTCAACCTGAAACAAGGGAGCTGTCTGATCACCTAAGGGAATGATGCTGTATCAGGGATTCAGTGTTTGGTCTCTGTTTCTGGAATATTGGGTGCTTCAGTGTGCATAGCCAGGGCAGCCTTGGTAAGTGAAAGCCCATGTTTCTGAGCCCAGAAATAACCTTTATTCTTGTCACCATGACTGCTTGGCTCATGAAAAATCATAATGGCTGGGGGTAAAGACTGACTATCCAAAGAACACGTCATCCTTCCACCTGACTATTACAATGTCCTGCTCAGGTCACCATTTGCTTTTTACCACCCAGAAAAATCTACTCACATGTGTCTCTTCCTCACATTTTTTGTTTTGGTCATCAATTTTTGATCATGTTCATTCTATGTTTCTGACCAATTAGCCAAACCATTAGCTATAACTCATAAATTGTTAGGTAATTATATATGTGTCCATGTTTTCTTTCCAAGCAAAGTAATTAACCAGGTGCGCTGTGAGATTTCTCTTTACCACTATCCGTCAGAGGTGTCCCAAGAAAGAGGTTATGCCTATCTAACCTACAGAATAGTTTGTAAAACAAATCCGTAGTTTTCATTCATCCATCAGTTTTTTGAAAAGTGTAGAAGACAGAGAGAGAGAGAGCGAGAGAGAGAGAGAGAGAGAGAGGAGAGAGAGCAGTGTGACAGGAGTGGAGACCATGTGTATTTGACCCACTTCTCCCTATAACTTATTTGTGATGTTAGGGTTTGCTTAGAACCAGTCTCCTGTATGTCATTTCCATTTGATGAGAGAATATTTGTGTATGCCAACCTTATTTCTTAGCAGCTCAGATCACCTTAGTGACTCATGGTCAGATGATCAAATTTGACAAATGGCTGCTTACAGGCAAAGAGCTGTCTCTCACAAGGGGATTCGTTGTCTGAGGATGATGGCAGGTCTTTGCTCTGAAATTCTACTTCACTGCTGGGCATCAATGCAAGCTCATCAAGCACTCAGAACCACATCCTGTTGGATGCTCTGTGGTATCTGATGTTTTAGATACCACTGAGCTGGGTCGGGTCACATGGCTCAAACAGCAGAGCAGCTAACACCAGCCTGAATCTGGTGTAGAACCTTCTTTTGCTTTGTTTTGTTCTGGATCCAACTCAAAACTTGCAGCTTTGCGGATAAATTGGCTGGAATAACACACCCAGATGAAAAATAGTTGCCTCCTTAATCCAAATAGGTCCACTGGGCATGGAGCACCTTTCCTAGATGTATGCAGGGCCAGATGTAACAACTCATCCTTCATCTTAGAAGGGATGTAGAAGTTACTTTTTTATTGATGGGGCAAAACACTTGGCCAGAAGTGGCTTATGTAAGGAACAAGTTTATTTCTTACACAGAGTTTTGAGCTCTGTTACTGAGCTACATCCCCCGGAGCTAAAACCATGCTCAAAGGGAAATTCACAACATTGCATGATTATACAAAGAGAAGATTTTTGATCACTTATTTAAACTTAAAAAATAAGAAAAATATATGCAAATTAAACTTGAAGTAAGCTGTAGGAACATAATGATAAAGAAAAGTGTGGGAGCCAATAAAACTTAGCAAGGGCATGAATAAACAAAAGCCATAAAACAAAAAGCTGGCTCTTTGAGCACATCAATAAAATTGATAAGTCTGCAGTTTAGATTAACCAACTTATTCTGGTTCTTCTGAAGGATCTCAATGTTAATATTAAATGCTCCACATTTCAAGATCCCTCTCAGCACTGGGAAAGGAGAAATAGAAGGCACAAATTATTAATATCTAGGATGAAAGACACTATTATACAGATGCTGAAGTCATTAAAAGAATATTATGAACTTTATGTAAACTTGGAAATTCACATGAAACATAAATTTCTTCAAAGAAAAAAAAAACAGAGATGCTTACTTAAGAGAAAGTAGAAAATCTGAATAGATCATTATTTAGTAAATACTTTAAACATATTTTTTAATTTTAATTTTTTATTGTCCATAATACTTTAAACATATTTAAAAACTATCCCACAAGTTATAAAGACCAGCCCACAAGTTTTTTTTTTTTTGCCCACAAGTTTTTATTGGAAAAGTCTGCCAAATATTTAAGAAAGAATTTGTATTAATTCTATAGAAATGATTCCAGAAAATAGAAAAGAAGGAAATAATTCTTCACTTACCTTTAGGCAAACATTATCCTGAAAGTAGACAATGATATTAGAAGAGAATAAAACTATTTGTCGCAGTCAGCCATGCCGCTGGGATGAATCTCCAAACCAGGCACAATTTGGGGAGGAAAGTATTTATTGAAACTAACAGATCCAGGGGAAGTTAAGGAAAAAGGCTGGCCCCCTTTCACAGATCCAAGCAGAGACAGAAACAGAAGCCCACCACCAGCACCTCAAGCAAACACACTCCAAAGTAGCAAACAAGAGGAACTCCAGGCTTGAGCTCAGACTGCTTTTTGCATATGTATAGTTAGAATTCCAGACCCACCCCAGAAACACCTTAGGGCTGAACCCTAGGATCTGGCCAAGGTGACATACCTCCTCCAGCCAGAACTGGCTGGAGACAATTTACAATTATAATAAATTTTTTAATCTATTGGGGGACATTATTCAAACTACCACACTATTGCTCTTGAATATGGGAATAAAAGGGAACATCTTCAATCTGATAAGTGACATATAGGATTGGTCAATCAAGGGAAATAGGAAACTAATTAATGCCTTCCTACTAAGATCAGAAAAAAGTATGTCTGCTCTCACCCCTCCCCACTTCTATTAACTAATAGTGTACTGGAGATACTAGCCACTACAATAAAGAAGGGGAAAAAATCACAGATAAGAACAAAAACCAATAACCCCACTGAGGAGGACTGTCAGTGGAATGGGGGCAGGGAAGAGGGGACTGGAGGATACCATGAGGGAATGGAACCAACATTTGATTTGCTCATACAGTAAAGTTCATAACTAATAAAAAATAAAACTAAAAATTTAAATGTCTGTTTGCAGTTAACATGATTGTTTGTAGAAAGTTCTAAGCAATCTATAGAAAAGATATCAGAACTAAAAAGAACCTAGCAAAATTATAACACAAGATCAATATAAAATCAACTATGTTTCTGTTACTAGTATCAACTAGAAATTGAAAATAAAATAATAGCATCAAAGCCCTTAAATACTTCTAGATAAAATTAGAATAGGAATGAGACTTGTATGATGAAAACTACAAAATACTGTCAAAAACGATTTAAAAATTTAAAAGTAAAACACTGTGCTTATAAATCAGAAAACTTAATATTGTTAAGAAACCTAATTCTTCTTGTATTACTATGGTAGGTTAGCTATAATAAAATACCACAGACGATTGACTTAAACGACAGAAACTTATTTTGTTACAGTTCTAGAAAGTAGAAGTCCAAGATAAAGATGTTGGCAGGTGTATTAGTTATTTTTCTTGTCTTTCTGAGTAAATGCCTGCCAGGAGCAAGTTTGCTCATGACTGTGAAGGGTGCAGCTTATCACACTGGGGGACAGGACCCAGCAGCTCGTGGAGGTGGAGGGTGGGCAGAGCTCCATGCATGGCAGCTAGAACAGGAGCCACAGGCTAGACCAGGACCAGGGCTGAGCTCTAATTTTCAATGGCCTGTACCTAGTTCCTGCCTTGATGGTGAGCTGGTGGCTGAAACACCAAGGTAATGTGATGAGAAAAATGACAGATGCTTCAGCAAGAGGTACTGGAGCCATCAGTTTATCACCTGTAGTAAAAACGGATTCCTCACCTTGACCACTTCGTTCTCAACTCACGTTATCTTAGCCTCCTTATAGGATGGTGCTCCGTTGTTGAACCTTTAAAAATGTCTATACTGTTTCTGGTACCAATGCAGTCTAAGGAGAGCAATGAGGAAAAATGTAAGTCTGGATGCGTTCATGTCCGATAAACTTGGAAGAAGTAATATGAGTACCTGCTCTTCTGTTCCTACACATCACAATAAGACATATTGCATAACCCATGTTTAGCTCTTCTTACACTACTGCTTTCTCTTTAATAATTTTGCAGACATTCACTTTAAACAAATGAAATGAAAGGAGAATTCTGATGTGACTAGACACCAGGCACATCATCTGCAGGCTAGGCTACAGGTTTCCATCAGTGAATTACCAGATAAAGTGTGATAAATTAACAAAGAAGAATGAAAACTTAAAGAGCCCATTGCACTTAGTATATTAAGCAAGAAACACTACTTACATATTTGTAGCTTAATAGGGCAGGATCATGTCTTTGAAAGCATGTGTCTTTCTTTGATGCTGTGGCAGATACATTGTCTTACAGTTCTCTGGTTATTAGTCTTGTTGTAAAGCAACTCCCAAAATGTGTTCTTTCTGTTCAAAAGGGAAAACGTGTTTCTTTTTGGTAGTCTAGGTTATTAATTATCAACAGCATTTGCTCTTACACAAGGGCAATGATGGGGCCAGGGAGATGACTCAGCTGGAAAGAGCACTTTCTATAAAAGCATGAGGACTTAAGTGGGAGCTCCAGCACCCATGTCAAAAGCCACTCATGGTGGGTGAGTTTTAGGTCTGCTTTATTGTTGAGATCTTAAGTGTCTCTGGGTTTCTGCTTTGAGTTGTGTTGGATATCATTGGTGTCTGTCTCGTTGACCTATCCTGGGGTATCTGACTTGCTGTGGTGATACATCTCTTGTTTATCATGTCACTTCCTCATAGGTTTCATTTAATAAAGCAGACCTAAAACTCACCCACCATGATTCAGGGAACTGGGTGAAAGAGGGGGCAGAAAGATTGTAAGAGCCATGGTGGGGGAGAATATCCAGATACTTTCCTCCCCTCAGCAACAACACACAAAGGGGGATGGGAACTGGCTACCCTACTCCATGGACTGATCCAGTACAGTATCCCCACCGAGAAGGATCCCCAGTGGATTGGGGACATGAAGGAGGGAAATGGGGATACCACCATAAGATTTGCTCATACAATGTATCTAATTTTGTACAGTAAAGATATCATTAAAAAAACCCACATATGCCTATGACTGCAGTGATGAGGTGGGAAGAGACCAGGGAATCACTGGGGCTTGCTGGCCAGCCAGCCTGACTGGCATTCAGCCACTCCAGACTCCATTTCAAGGAAATAAGGCAGAAGAATGATAGAGAAGGACATGCAATATCCTCTTCCAGCCTCCACATGTGTGTACACATCTGCACACACACCTACACCACACACAAACCAAGCAATAAAGAAATAAATAGAAGAACAATGATTATAGCAGAAAAGAAGACATTATAGCTTGGTGAAAATACACACTCACTGTCAAGTGAACTCAAGAAAATAAATAAAAAGACAGGATACAATAGTAATTCATATCCTCTTGTAGAAAACCCAAAATAAGCTGTTGTAGCAATAACTCAGTTTAATTTCAGAATTTTGTGCTGTGTAAAAAGCAACCCTTTGCCACACCTGTGCTGAAATTTCAGCTATTCTAGATAAATATTGTACATCTTATAAATCAACATTAAAGGCAGTTTTGCTCTTATAGATAATGGGGGATGCCAGGTAGCTTATAGCACTTTAAATCATCCCAGTAATGATGCTGTAAGCCAAATAAGTTGGCATTGACTTTAGTTGGATAGCACTGAAATATATTCAGTTCTTCCGAAAAAATTTAGATATTATCTAAAGAAAGCATAATGCAAATTTTAAAAATCTGATGTTCTGCTATAAAATGCTGTCTCAGACTCTGAAGCACAAGGCATCCTTTCCTTGCCTGTGTAAAGCTCTCTCATTATAAGTAGCAGGGTAGGTTAAATGTTTGTAATATAAGTTATTATAAATAAACATATTATCTCTCTCCTTTGGGCTTCCACAGTAGTAATATTGTTTTTGTGGAATTGAGTAATCACACAATAAAAATTTTTGAATTATCAAGACCTGGTGGCTCATTCGTATTGTCTCAGCACTGGGAAGCCTGAAGTAGAAGGATCGCTGTGAGTTCAAGATCAACCAGGGCTACAGAATCAGTTTCAAGCCAGTCACAGCAAACAATTTAAAATACTGTAATGGATTTCAACTACAATATGGTCACACTAAATAAAATTAAATGCATCAATACAAAATAACTTTAAATGGGTCATGTACCTCAACACAAAAGCGAAAATTAATTTAATCTAGAAGGAAATAAAGGAGAAAGTGTTTTGTGGCCTTGGGGTGAAAAGAAAGTTTGAAGCTGGAAACATGGCTCAGTGGGTAAACTACTCACCATGCAAACATGAGGGACTGAGTTCAGATCCTCAGCACCCACGTGAAAGCTGGGTGGGGTGGGACCTACCTGTAATCCAGTGCTGGGAGGCAGAGAGGAGTTCCTAAGCCTCACTGACTAGTTTTTCCTGCTGAGTCAGTGAGCTCTGGGTTCAGAAACAGACCCATAATGTGGAGAGCAATTGAAGAAGACACCTGCCATCAACCTCTGGTCTCTACATGCACGTGCACACATGTATACCCATGTGCGAGCACACACACACACATGTGAACATGCCTATACATGAACCACACACACACACACACACACACACACACACACACACACAGATTCTCAGACAAAATACAGAAAGAGTCTATTTTTTAATTGGGCATGATCAAAATAAGACCTTTGCTCTTCAAAGGAATTTTTCACACAGAAAAGTAAAAGAAAAAAAGTACCTGTAAAAGCATGTATCTAACACAGATCTTATATTTAGAACATAGTCTTACAACTCAATAAAAGCCAAACAACCCAATAAAATTTGGAGAGAAGATTTCAACAGTCATCTCACCAAAAACAATACACAAATGTCAAATCAAAGTGCCAAAAAAGGTTTTCAACATCCTTAGTCGTCAGGGAACTAAATTAAATTAAAGCCAAAATAGGATACTGTTAATTCTCATCAGATAATATGGAAATTTTTTCCTTTTTAGCAAAATGTTTTAAAAATCTGAAAATACCATGTTTTCGCAACAATGTAGAGCAACTGTGGCTCTCATACTTGGTTGATTGGCACAGCAATGTGTGAACCCTATGGAAATCAGAAACGTTCCGAAAGTTTCAACATGATTGACCATACAACCTAAAATTCCCGCTCCTTGATGCTTTTTCAAAAGAAATAAAAATCTTTTCACACAAATACATAGAAGGAATTATTCATAGCAGCTTAGTTCATAATTACTAAAAAACAGACAACCTATATATATTGATCAACTTTCAAGTGGATAAACAAATTGTAGCACAGTGTAGTACGGTGTACAGGCACACATGTGATAGTGTGGATGAATCTCAAAAGCATTTTGCTCTGAAGCTTGACATGAAAGATTACGTACAACCTGGTCATCTGTATTAATTCTAGATTTCTATGGATTCTAGATTCACTGTGGATTCTAGATTCACTGTGGATTCTAGATTCACTCTGGATTTTAGATTCACTATGGATTCTAGATTCACTGTGGATTCTAGATTCACTCTGGATTTTTCATTCTCTGTGGATTCTAGATTCACTCTGGATTTTACATTCACTGCGAGGATTCTAGATTAGCTCTGGATTCTATATTAACTCGACTCTAGATTCACTGTGGAGTCTAGATTCACTATTGAGACATGATCAAGTCAGTGATTGTGGATAGCTGTGAGTGAAGGGAAAATGATTACAAAGAAATGAAGGGAACTGTGGGGATGATAGAACTGTTCTATATATGTGGCTGTGTGCAATTTGAGAGTTCCAAAAATGACTAAAGCAATCAAGGTTTTTGTGATCAGAGTGGGTAAAGCAGATGGTAACAGAGGCAATGGTGGCAGCATGAGCTGCTGTGGTAGCCTCCTTGGGCCAGACTTTGTACACATCCTTTAGATGTGCTGTCCACAGCATCTGCTGCTTACTGCTGCCCCCTTCTTACAGATGATGGGACTGACCCCAGAGAGTTTTAACATGTCCAAGCCTACTGTTCAGTCCATCTGACTGGTCCCCAAATCTGTGCTCTAATTTGTCAATTTATTCTGCCCCTGTAGAGAATGCTGGTACAATACTTATTCTGATTGTGATACCCAGTGACACCAAATCAAAATCTTTTATCCATACCTGACTCTGTGACATAAATATTCTTACACAGACACACAGGCTAGAAGGCTTCAGCCTGAGCTGAGATTCCAGGAAGTAAGCCTGCCCTGCCCACTAGGAAAGGCTTCTCAGATGTTCCTGTGCACTTCAGACTGTGTTCTCTGCAAATAATCTCTGCAAAAGTTTGCAGTGGAAATTCTGTGATGTGTTTGAAAGACAGAGAGAAAGCAGGGTTGGGTTGAGGGAGAAGTCAAACAACAAGATGGGCCCAGTGATGGCTAAGAGCCAATCCAATGAGGAGCTTAGAGGTGGTATAACCCAGAAGAGCAGCCCATGTGGACATGAAATGATATAGTCTTTAGACTCCAACCTTATTCCACCACTGGCCCACGGAGCAGGTGACCTTCAACAAAGGAACTGTGAAGCAGAGGTCACCCTCAGCTGCTGTCAGCCTAAGGCCAGGCAGCAGGATCTCCCTCGAAGGAGGGGCTCTCCACAGATATGAGGTCCCTCAGTGCCCACAGCATATGGTGTGGCCTCCCCCAGGGCACCAAAATTTTAAATTTTCCCAAGTCTTCCCAAGAGCTTCTTGAAAAAAAATTTTCTTTTTTTTTAAATTTTTTTTTAAATTTTATTCATGTTCAAGCATAGAGAGAGGAGAGAGAGAGAAAGAGAGAGAGAGCACTAGGACCACCACCTTGTGGGTCTGGTCATATGGGTCCTGGGGAATTGAACCCAGGGCCTTAGGCACAGAAGGCAAGTGCCTTCACCACTGAGCCATCTCTCCAACCCGAAAAACAATTTTCTAACACATAGTTTCAGTGGACAAGCTGAATGTCCAGAGTGTTGTATTAAGTAGCTTGCTTTAATGAGTTGAAATAAAAACCATTTACCACAACATTGGTGTTTTACTAATTCAGTTAACAAACTCGTTTCCTTTACCTTTATCATCATTTATACATGTAAAGTGAGTGATACACTCCTACACACCAGACGCTATGTTAGCTAAGATATGAAAACACAGTGTGGTAAGAACAGATAAGTAGTCTGTTGAGGATGCTTCTTTAGGCTCCAGGAGCCTAGAATGTACCATGTAAGGAAAGTACAGAGTTAAGTGATGGCAACGATGTATGCTGCCTGTCCTTGAGCAGGTGGAAGAGATGGTTTGTGACATTGAGCAGTGTCACCAGGATGGATTGTTGGATGCATCTAGACAGAAGGACAGTCAGCAGAACTGACAACATAAGCTCGGTCAGGTCAGGATGCCACAGGAAGCAAAATCACAACACTGAGTGGGAGGGGCCTAGGTGGCTACTTAGCATGGCTGTGAGTGGCCTTGAGCCTGAGGGAGTGGATGGACCAAAAGAAGGTTCTGGATAAACCAAGACAAACCATTCATACAACTGTATAATTCAGTGAATGGGTCCTTCCACTCTCTCCCTTCCTTCTCTTCCTCCCCAAACACAGCCTTCTCTAGTCTTTACCTTAGATTTGTTTTCCCTTCAAATCATCCTATTCTTGTTCGTCCATATCACTTCCTTCTAAGACTTCTCAACACATTTCCTCAAGCAAGATGGTGATGGTTCAGACCACATGGCTAACAGCCAAACCTTACCCCACTGAGCCTGTGAGCTCCCCAATAAAGAACCTCATCCAGGGGACAGCAGACAGGACATGCTTTAGGCAGATCTTTCCCTCCTGAGAGGAAGCCACAGCACCTCTATATGTTATGCTCCCTTGGGTCTCTCTCTCTCTCTCTCTCTCTCTCTCTCTCTCTCCTTTCTCTTTCTTTTATTCATTTCTTTATTTTTAAAAACATTTTATTAACTTACAAAGAATTAGGCTTCATTATGATGTCTTCATGCAAATTTTTTTCCCTTTTCCCTCCTTTTCTCTCTTTCCTCTTGCCCTTCCCTCTCTGTCCCCTCCCCCAATTTCACCTCCCTTCAGCTTTCACATTCTATGTTTACTTTTTTTCTTCGCCCTTCTCATCATCTTTGGTCCCATCTTGTGGTCTCCTGACTTGGATCATAGCCTGTACTCAGTCTCACATCCCCTTATTTACATGTATGCAAACATTAAAAGTTGGTATCCACATATGAGGGAGCACATGTGAGTTTGACCTTTCTGGCCTTGGGTTTCCTCACTTAATATAAATGCTTCCAATCCCATCTATTTTCCTGCAAATTTCATAACAACTTTTCTTTACACCTCCATAAAACTCCAGTTTGTCTGTGTGTGTGTGTGTGCATGTGTGTGTGTGTGTGTGTGTGTAAAACCAAAGGAATCTATATCCTCTCACAGAGATATACCTGCATATCCGTGTTCATTAAAGCTCTATTCACAATAGCTAGGAGACGGAGACAACCCAGAATGTCCATCAACTGAGGACTGGATAATGAAAATGGGTCCTTGCTTTCTCTGAAACTTTCTATTCCTTCTCTGTGATCACTTTCAACAGGGCTAGATGCAAATATTTCATTTCAACCTGATCCCTTAGTAATCAAAAAGAAATCCAACAGGTTCACTTACTACAACTTCTATAAAAGATGCCTTTGAATGACAGAGCTGATTTGCATATGGTAGCAGGAATTAGCAAATATTTTCTGAATTTGTAAAATGTTTTGAAACTCCTCTGATGAGTCAGTGTTTAATCCCTTCTCCCAGAAATAGGATGAAAGATCTTTGCTGTGTTTTCCCTTAAGTAAATATATTTTAAAAGTGTGCTTTCACAGTGTCCTGGTCAGCTGTCTCTGTGAATGGTCTCAGCAGCTGGGATGAAGGGTAACACATCACACCTCCACTTTGAATTTCCTGCCTTTTGTTTTCTTCAATCATAGCCTTCATGTTGTTTAAATAGGGTTCTGTATATTTAATTTCCTTACTCTCTTTACAAAGACCAAACAATTATTTTTTAAAAATCATTCCATCTCTCAAAGCAGGCTATAAAAGTGTTCTTGATCTAAAACTGAACTGGTTTCTATTTACTCATGTAAATATAGATTTAGGTATTTTAATACATGGTCATCTATTTTATTCATTGACTACTTGGACAGAAATGCATTTGTGTGCCTTTTATCCATGTCACGTGCTTTGCATCTGAAGATCACAGAGCTGTTAGGGATACAAGCTGTGTGCACAGATGGCTGGGTAAAGAACATGCATCTTCCAAGGTACACGTAGTAACGTCCGCTTTTCCTTGTTTGCAGACTGTGCTGTTTGTGAAACTCTCTGTTCGTTTCAGAGCCTTCCACAGAGCCAAAGACCTGTAAAGCTAGAGGGGACACTTGCATATCATTTGGCCTTGAAGACTGACACTTAGGAAGCTTTCAACGTTTTCCAATTTTGGCTTGCAACTTTCAGTGAAAAGACAGAGTTCTTCAAAAGGCAGAGCATTTCAGTGTTGTTCATCTCTATGAAGAAACCCTTCCTTTTATTGAGCCTAGTCTTTCCACCATATATACATTTATTCACACATATACATTTATATGCGGTGTTCTTTGGAACTCCACGGATTTATAGTCTTTGGGAGAAAATATTTGCTCCTCTTGCTTTCTGCCCTCTCCCCACCATAGCCTCTTTTCCACGTTTATACTACATTTTCTCCTTTCTCCCTCCACTTCTCATTACCTCATGAACCCTCTCTAATCATCTATCTTGACTCATAGTCAATTCTAACTCTCAGATCCCCTTATTTACTTACATACAGTAAAACATTGAAAGTTGGGATCTGCATATGAAAGAGAATGAATGCGAGATTTGTGGTTTTTTTAAAATATTTTATTTGTTCATTTTCAAGCAGAGAGATAGATAGATAGAGAGAGAGAGAGAGAGAGAATACACCAGGACCACCAACTTGTGGGTGTGGCTTATGTGGGTCCTGGGGAATTGAACCCAGGGCCTTAGGCACCAGAGGCAAGTGCCTTACCGCTGAGCCATCTCTCCAGCCCGAGATTTGTGTTTTCCTGGGTCTGGTTACTTCACTTAGTATCATGCTCAGCTGATTCTTGGGACTATTTCTTGTGCTATTGGAGTTCAGTTCATAAAGGTCTTACCTATAATTTTGTGTGTTGTCTATGCTTCCCTTTAGTACGTTCTGCACTTTAGGCTTTATATAAAGCTCTTTGATCCATTTTGAATTGATCTTTGTACAGGGTGAGAGCTATGCATCTAACTTCATTCTTCTGCAGATGGATATCCAGTTTTGCCATCTCCATCTGTTGAATAAACTATCTTTTTTCAAGTGAATGTTTTTGCCCCCCTTGTCAAAGGGAGATGACCTTTACATCTTCTTTTGGCTTCTCCAAAAATAGAGATTTCTAATTTCCTTCAGCAATTCTTTACTAACCAGACACTAGTATCTGAACCATATCAATCTTTCTACTTTTCTCTTTCATTAGTGTTTGACATGCTTCCTGTAGTCTAACAAGTGCATTAATATAGAGAAGCCTGCCCCTCCCCCTTTCTTCTCTCTGCCTGTAGTATAGGCTTACTAGTGACTTACCAATATTGGAAACCAGCTTGCACTCTTCTATAACTAATTCATACTCCAAAGTTATTTCTCCCGTAAATTGTTGTCTTACTTCACCTCGTACTGCCTATTTGACTGTTGGAATTAAATTCTAAGAGTCTGCATTTAAATTCCATCTTTTTTCTATCTTTGTATTTATTGGACCAGACATATATATTTTATGGGTACTGTCAATAATCACGTTAGTTCTTTCTCCAGGCTTGGTTCCATCTGAAAATATGACAAATATAGTCTTCATGTCTCCATTTAAGACGTGACTGAAAACAAAACACTTCACAGGTTGAGGCTCCATGTGGAATTCCAGATTCATTTCTTGACAGTGTTGGAATGGCATTGGTGGTGGGTCTTTAGGAGGCAATTGAGGTTAGATGACCCCATAAAGATTGGGTCTCCATGAGATAAGTGCCTCTAAGCAAACAGATTTGAGCTTGCTCTTGTGTCCTCTCAGCATATGATGCCCTTCACATGCTATGGTCCAGCTCAAAGGCCCTAACCGGGAGCCAGTACCAGGCTCTTGCACCTCTCAGCCTCTAGAACTGTAAGATCCATAAACTTGTATTGTGTATTGTGTATCATGGGCCCAGGCTCAGATATTCTGTTATAGAAACAGAAAATGGATCAACACATGAGTTAATAGCCCTTAAACCAGCAATCTCTGGATGAATTGTTGCTTTGTTCCAAAAGATAAATATAAAACTTTATTTATACGGATACCTTACTCAAATTATGTTATGTCAAAACAGAAACTATCTTGACATAAAATTTAATAATTCAATCAAGAGTGAATTAGGGCTCTTGGTGTTCTCCCTTGTCCCAACCCAGACATATATAGAACCCCCAGGAGCCAGAGGGACTAGGCCCATTGTCAAAGACCCCTGCCCCCATGGAACTCTGGATCAGCAGCCCTCCTCCTGCAACCCAGACAAATAAAGGCTGCAACACAGGACCCTGACACTGCTAAGCTCACAACCAGTACTCCTCCCCACCCAGATGAGTAGACCACAGGAGCGGCAGAGGCCCTGAAGAGCTCAGTGAGCTCACACTGGACACCTTCCTCTCCCAAACCCAGGCTTGAATGACCTGGAGCAATCCTGGCCCACACCTGGTGAGTGTGGTTTGAAGTGTGTCTATTATGGGAGCAGTCCTGGTCCCAGCCCATCCTGCATCCTTCAGTCTCAGTAAGACAAAGTAAGACAAAGGCATTAACTCCAGATAGACAAACCCCAACTCAAAACAAGTAATGTAAGAAACCAAGGCAAGAAGATATTCTAGTCATATAGTTGAGGCCTCCAATGAGAACTACTCAAAAGAAGTGCTAGATCAAGAATTCCAAAGCACAATTATAATAACTCTCTACACTAAAATTAAAGAGAGCACAAACAAATGCCCAAATAAAATGTAAGAGAAGCAATTAAAATCAATAGACACCTGCATGAATTCAAAGAGGTCATGAACAAACCCCCAAATAAGCACCAAGAGAACACAATCAAATAAATGTAATGAAAGTCAAACCAAGAGATGAAACTGGAATGCAATAAGGAGATAGAGATGCTGAAGTAAAACCAAATGGAAATCAAATAACTCCATTAATAAGTTCACAGAAGAAGCTGGAGAGATTGCTCAGTGGTTAAGGCACTTACCTGCAAAGCCTAGCGATCTGGATTTGATTCCCTAGTACCCTAGTAATGCCAGAGGCACAAAGTGGAGCATGCATCTGGAGTTTGTTAGCAGTGGCTGGAGGCCCTGCTGTGCCCATTCTCTCCCCTCCCCCTCTTTCCTTGCAATTAAATAAAAATATTTTTTTAAAAAGTTCACAGAAAAGCCATTCCAATATAATCGAGCCTGTGGAGGACAAAATATCAGGACTTGAGAACAAAGCAGAGGAAATATAGGATGAGGCCAAAATCAGTGACAAGTTCAAAAAAATATGAGTAGAACATGAGAGAAATGTGGGGCACTTTAAAAAGACCAAATTCTTGAATCGTGGGCATACACAAAGAAAAAGAACTTCAAATCAGTGGCATAAAAAATTTTCCATAAATTTATAGAAGAAAAAATTTGCAAATCCTACAAAAGAGAGGTCCATCTAGATATAAAAGCATATGAAACTCTAAATAGACCCAAAAAACAATCCTCAGATCACATTATAGTGAAAACACTAAGCACACAAAACAAAGAAAGGGTGCTATAAGTGAGAAACAACTCATCACTTAACAAGATAAGACCATCAGAATAACATGTGTATTTTCAATGGAAACTCTAAAAACAAGAAGGGCTTGGAATGAAGTATCTCAAATATTGAAAGACCGTGTCTGCCAACCCAAACTATTATAGCCAACAAAATTATTCTTCAAAATAAAAGGGGAAAGAAAAACTTTCCATGATAAAAACTGGCTATATGAATATATGAGCTCTAAGCCACCCTACAGAGAATATTGCATGGAATGCTTTGCACTGAATAAAAGGGCAGTCATACTCAAAGGTCTCCAGGAGGAAAAAGTAATAATCATACCTAGAACAGCTATTAAAGCAAATGAAGATAACACCAAATTGCACAAAAATCACCAACATGACAGGGATTACCTCATCTTTCAATAATAATTCCAAATATCAATAGACTCAACTCCCTAATCAAAAGGCACATTTTATCAGGCTGGATCAGAAAATATGATTCATCCTTTTGCTCTCGTCAAGAAATCTGCATTACGGTCAAAGGCAGATGCCACCTTAGAATGAAGGATGGAAAAAGACATTCCAAACAAATGGAAATGGGAAACATGCAGGTTTGCCTCTACTAATATCTGACAAGAGAGACTTGAAGTAAAAAAGAAACAGTTCACAAAAATGATATTACTATCATAAATATATACACCCCAAACAAAGCTGCACCAAATTTAAAAAGCAAAATCTTAGACATAAAGTCAGACATAAATCCTAGCACAGTAATATTGGGTGCCTACACTATCCCATTATAACCGATAGACAGATCATCTAAACAGAAAGAAAATAAGTAGAGAAACATTGGAGCTAAGCAATACCATAGATGAAATGGACTTAACAGACATCTACAGAATATTCCATCCAACTACAGGATATATATTCTTCTCAGCAGCTCATGGAACCTTCTTTAAAATAAATCACACTTGGAACACAAAGAAAGACTCCTCAAATTCAGGAGAATTGAAATAATGCTTTGTATTATACCCTATCACAAGGCAACAAAGTAGAAATTAATAAGAAAAACAACAGAAAATGCACAAATTCCTGGGGATTAAAAAATACACTATTGAATAGTGAATGGTGTGGTAGTTTGAATGTGATCATTTGAATGTATGGTTCCATACTCATGGTTTTAATAAAATTAAACTTGTAACTTGGATCTCCAGCAGCTTGGCTGAAGGTGTCACTGGTGGTGGATCCTGGAGTCTATCCCTAAGGTGTGTATGGGGAGTGGTTCTACATTCTAACCAAAAGGTGTGTAGAGAGCAGTTTTGAGATCTCTGTGTTTGTTTTGTGGTGTTGGCTTTGGGTGATGTTTCTGTGCTTGGATCTATGAAAGGGAGCCAGCTGCTTTTCACTATTGATGGTGTTCACCTGGACTCTGTTAAGTCTGTAATAAATCCCTTGCTCACATAAACTGTGTCTGGTTGGATGTTCATCTCAGCAATGCGGTGCTGACTGCAACAGGTGGGTTGTTGAAGAAATCAAGAAGAAAAGAAAATTCCTAGAACTGAATGAAAATGAAAATGCAATATACCCAAAACTTTGAGACACAATGAATGTAGCTCCAAGAAGGAAGTTTATAACTCTAAATGTCTATATTATACAAGTAGAGAGATCTCAAATAAATAACTTGATCAACCAAGTGAAGGCATTGGAAAAACATAAACAATTCAAGCCTCATAGTAGAAGGCAGTTTTTGCCTTTTGTTTCGTTCATTTCATCCTCCTCTGTTTTGCTTGTCAAAATGTTGGTGGGTTTATAACAGTGCAGGCCTTATGCAGGTATTCATAACCATTGTGGGGTCATGAATGTACCAGTATGTTCATGTCAGAAGAACATACCCCAAAGTATACCTTCCCACCCTGTGGCTCTTCCATTGATTTTGCCCCCTTGTCCACAATGTTCCCTGAGCATTGGAGGCTGTGACAGAGATTTCTCAATCATCATTGAGCTCTCAGTGGCTTCTGATTTTCTGCTTGGATGAGTTTTGAGTCTCCTCAGTGACTACCATCTCCATAGAGAAGGTTCTCTTTCTAGCAATGAGGGCAGCACTCCTATTCATTTTGCCACTTCCTCTGCAATATTCCCTGAGTCCTGGCAGGTATGAAAGAGATGATTTTGACCAGTGCTAAGCACGAGGCTTTCTCTTATTCTTATCATTTTGATGAGTCTTGGGTTTCTCTAACATTTGCCACCATCTGTTAAAAAAAGAAGGTTCTCTAACCAAAAGAAGTGAAAACAGCATTAATTAAATAGCATAAACATACATTTAGAAGGCTTGTTGATGGGCATAATGGCTCCATTTAGCTAGATAGTGTCAGACCTTTAAGGAGGAAGTGGCACCAATGCTCCTCAAACTCTTGCAGGAGTTATAAATGTCTAAAGGGAAGCAATGCTCTCATACCATTCTACAAAGCTAGAATTGCCATGATATTAAAACAGGATAATGTCAAAACACAGAAAACTACAGACCAATCTAACTGATGAACATAGACCTGAAATTCTCAATAAACTGCTTACAAACTAGAGTCTACAAAACATTAAAATATTTTACACCATGACTAAGTCAGCTTCATTTGTGGGATGCAAGGATGGTTCAACACACACAAAACAATAAATGTAATTCAGCAGATGAATAGAACCAAACCAAGGCCAGAGATCACATGACCATCTTCTTCTACACAGTTGAATGTCTTTTCATGACAAAAGTTCTGAAGAAAGTGGGACTAGGAAGAACATACCTTCACATAATAAACTATAATGAGCTCTGCATATGAGACCTGTAGCCAGCATTATACTAAACTGGGAAAATTAAAAACATCTTCTCTAAAGTCAGGAATAAAATAAAGGTGTTCAGTCTCCCTACTCTTAATCAATTTAGTTCTTGAAGTCTTAGCCAGACTTATAAAGCAGGAAAAAAATTTTTAAGTGCAAATTGAAAAGGGAAAAATTAAGTTATCCCTATTTGCAGATGACATAATGCTTTACTTGAAATATTAGCCTAAAGATGCCACCCAAAACTCTTAGATCTGATAAACACTTTCAGCAAAGTAGCAGAATACACATTGACTCAGAAAATTGGTACTTTTTATATCATAACAATGAACATGCTGAGAAATAAATCAGTAAACTAATCCTATTAGAAATAGCCTTTACAAAAAAGAACGATGAATGTAACCAAAGAAGAGAAAGACAAGGCCTCTACAAAGAAAGCTTTAAAAAACTGATAAAAAGAAATTTAGGAAAGCACTAGAAGATGGTGGCTCTCTCATGCCTATGGATTTGCAGAATTAATATTATGAAAATGGTTATATTGCTAACTTGATCTACAGATTCCCTGCAATCTTTATCAACATTCTAACAACTGAATGTTCCCAGAAACTGAAAAGAAAAATCCCAAAATTCATATGAAAACACAAGAAATCCTGAGCATCCAAAGTATTCCTGACCTATAAGAACAATGATGAAGGTATTATGGAACCTCTTTTCAAATTATACCACAGAGCCATTGTAACACAAAGAGCATGGTTCTGATACACACACACACACACACACACACACACAAAGTCACATAGACTGATCGAATAAAATAGAGGAACCAGAAATAAACATGTTGGTATAGCCATGTGATTTGTGACAAAGGTACCATAAGCTTATATTGGAGATGAGACAGCCTCTTCAACAAATGAGAAATTGGATATCCAAGGTGTAAAGGACTGAAACTTGACCCCTATTTCTTAATTCAAAATAAATCAAAGGCTTTAATGTATAGCCCGAAGCTTTAAAAAGTGCTAGAGGAAAACTTAGGAGAAAAACTTCAAGATACAGTAATGGACTTTCTGAAAAAGATTCCAGTAACTCAGGCAGGAAGAGCAAGAATTGAAATATAGGCTTGATAGAAGTAATGGGAACCAGAAAGGGTAATTAATGGTATGGGATGAATAAACAAAATATATGATATAAATTTGAAAATGAGGCCTCACATCTCACATCAGCTAGTAAAAGTGGAGCAGGAGAAGCCAGGTTGTAGAGGCTGGAAGAAGGACTGTGAGAAAAGCACTTGATGATGTGTGTCAATCAATTCTCTCCATGTTGACTGTGGACAGGATACAGGCAAGATGGGGCAAAGGTCAAGGAATTTCTTGGCTTGTTTTGTAGGATAGGCTTGACTTACACATGGTTATGGGCTAGGTAAAAGGGGCCCTTCTGAAAGACATCTGGAATTACAGAAAACAAAGGAGACAATTAGTTAAAAATAAGGTAGGGAGGTAGGAAGGGCTCAGAAGAAACAAAGAGGGTTGCCCATTTCTCACCAGTATGACCAGTTCCTTGATGAAAAAGAAAATATGGTGCCAATCTTTGTACAAATTAATAAATGCCAAGGCCATGTTCAAGGGTGAGAAGAAAGGAAGAAAGTACATTGTGAATAGATATTGGTAGGCCAGAGCGGCAAGTTGATGTAGTCTGTTTTTTTTTTTTGTGTGTGTGTGTGTGTGGTATAAACAATGATGACATTTTATGAGAAAGAAGGTTCTAGAATTGAAGCCAGAGGAATCAGACCAGGATCAGTGTGAGGAGAATTGGTAAACGGAGGCAGGCATTGATTATCAAAATGTAACCTGCCCTCACTGAGCACCCACTGTGCACCCGATACTGTTCCAGGAGTGAAGATGTCTCAGTAAATGAATCAGATGTGTCTCCCTGCTTTCATGAAGCTCATGTTTTAGTGGAGAATACAGTCAGCGGAAGAAATACAAGTACTTGCACTAGTGTAAGTATTATGATAGCTGCCAGCAAGTTAATGTACACATGGACTAGAGGTGGTTATGAGCTATTTCCTAGATACAGAGAGATTGTGATGGTTCAGTTTTGTTGTCAACTTGACCTATTTAATAATCCACAGTAATCTTGGGTGGGTCTCTGAGGTTGCTTACAGGAAGGATTAACTAAAGGAGGAGGTCCCTCCTCAAGGAAGTTGTCCTCTCAGTAAGGGGCAGAATGTAAGGAAGTTTCAGGAGAAGGAAAGCTCTTTCTCTTCCTCCCCCTCAACGCCTCCTACCTGTCTGCCTGTTTGCTGGTGTGTGTGTGTGTGTGTGTGTGTGTGTGTGTGTGTGTGTGTGTGTGTGTGTGTGGTGTTGGTGATGGCCTCTCTCTTCTCTTCTCTTCTCTTCTCTTCTCTTCTCTTCTCTTCTCTTCTCTTCTCTTCTCTTCTCTTCTCTTCTCTTCTCTTCTCTTCTCTTCTCTTCTCTTCTCTTCTCTTCTCTTCTCTCTCTCTCTCTCTCTCTCTCTCTCTCTCTCTCTCTCTCTCTCTCTCTCCTTGGACCTTTGGAAGAGGGCCAGCCTCTTTCACCATAATAGAAATTCCCCTGGATCTGTAACTTCAATAACATCTCTTCCATAAACTATGCCTGGTTGGGAGGTTCATCTGAGCCATGCATGGTTTGCTACAACAGTGGTCAAAGAAACTTTTACTGAATAAGTGGCATTTGAATTAAACCCTGGAGCTGAGGGAAACACACAATTTGGCTCTGCACAGCATGTTGTGATCATTTTCAATACACCACTGAAAGAACGGTCCAGATGAAAGGAGAGCAGGTAAACAGCCACTGCAGCAGGAGGAGCTCAGTGCCTGGAAAGCCAGAGACGCTGACAGGTTTTCAATGTGAAGATTTGGAGTGTTCTTTGCATGAAATGGGGCAAGATCTGCTTTACACCGTGGAAAGACGATTCTCATTGTTATGGGGAGAATAAATTGGACGAGGCCAGGAATAGAAACAGGCAAGCACTTAAGAGTTATTAAAGTTGTCCAAGCAAGAATTATGATGACAGCAGTGGTGATGAAAGGATGTGGATAAATTTGGGAACTTATTTTGGAGGCAGAAAATAGTACTTCTTGGAGGATTGGATATGCCAGTTCAGGAAGGGGACAGTAGAGAATGATTCCTAGGTTATATCTTGAGCAACTGGGAGGTTTATGATGTCATTTATTGAGATGAAGAGCAGAGAAAATAGAATTCAATGTTGGAAATGAATTAGAGGTGTATATGAGGCATCCAAGCAAAAATGTCAAGTAAGCATTTGGGTATTTGAATCTGAGGGGAAAATATAAATTTGTATGTTGCTTGCATAAACGATGACAGTTGAAAGATGGGCCTGGTTGCAAAGACTCAGAGAGTATTCATGGAGAAGGGAGGGATCCTAGAAGAACTCAAGCATTTGGTGGTTAGCAGAAAAGAAGCCAGCAAAGGATGCTGGGCGAGTGAGTGAGGAAAGAAGACACAGAGTCTGTCACAAGAATCTGCTGAGTAAGAATGTCCAGAAAGAGGAAGTAACCAGTGTTGTGATGCTGCCCAAAGGCCAGGTGCATGCAGGTGGAGACATACCTGAGGGTGAAGGAACAGAGGCCATGAGTGAGCTTGAGAAAAGATAGTCCAAACCTTGGTAGGACAGCATGACCCAGAAGAAGAGGACCCCACCACCAAGCTCACTGGCAAAGCGGGAGTGGCTGACAGTCTGGAGAAGCAGGTGGAAGGAAGAGGAGCAGAAGGTTGACAGGCTTCTCTGTCCATCCATTCAACAGTTATGAGGATGTAAATCAATTCATGTCACTTTGCAGCTAAATATCACTACACCCACTATTTTGGTGTAAAATCTTCTCATTTTTTTCTTTGTATCCTGAACTCAAGGGCTGAAATGGCAGTTATAAATGAATGGTGGGGCTTTGTCGGAACTACTGGGTAGAGCTCTTGGTATTGTGCTTTCTGCTTTTCTTTCATGCAAACTGCTGAAGGGTGAGATTATATGCATGCTATTACTATAGAATAATGTATAACAAAGCTACCAGCTATTTTTTTTTGCTTCTAGACATTTTTATATGTTACTGTGTTAAATTCACACCAATATTTTGTGGTTGATATTTGCTCCATCTTATTAAGAAAAATGAAGGTCAATGAAAGTAATATTGCCGCTGTTCACTAGTCTCCAATTAGTCTCTCTCTCTTTCCCCACATACAGAAGTACTTATTCCAGCCATATTGATATTAGCTGAGGTGATAGAAATTTTGACCAGTAGAAGATGAGCAGGAGTGGCATGGTGGGTCAACTGTTTGATGCTGCCTAACCCCACACTTGATCTGTTCTCTGCCATGATGATCCTGGAAACCAGTGCAGATGTGCAGGGCTGAGGCCTTTGGCAAGTTGCTTAGATCTGTTTCACTCTATGCTTGAATAATAAACCTTTTTTGAGCTCATTGAAATGTTGAGACTGTTTGTTACTATAGCATAACCTTGCCTATATGGACTAGCACAAACCACTTAAAAGATCCCCAAAGTCATAGAGCTGGTTAGTGCCGTGACCAATATGTAGATCCAGATCTGAATGACCCATTTCCCAGGGTCACCAGCTTATGTAAGAAAGATCAGATGGGGGCCAGGGAGATGACTCAGTAGATAAAGCACTTGTAAGCATGAGGACCAGAGCCCCAGCACCCACATCAATGTTGGGGGACATAGTATCCCATAGCAATTCACCTGCAATCTGAGTGCTCAGAAGGCAGAATCAGGGGATCCTGAGGCAAGCTGGCCAGATTAGCTGAACTGGTGAACTCTGGGTTCAGGTGAGAGACCCTGCCTCAACAAATGAACAGGAGAGCGATTGAGGAAGGCACCTGATGTCAACCTCTGGCCTCCACATGCATGCTTGTACGCACGCACAGCAGAGAGAGAGAGAGAGAGAGAGAGAGAGAGAGAGAGAGAGAGAGAGAGAGAGAGAGAGAGAGAGAGAGAAAGAAATAAAAGGTCAGTTGAAGATTTAGTGACAATAGACCAACCATAACAGCTTCTGTCATCAGCTTTCTTATTCCACCTTCAATGTGGTAATGATCACATTATCTTTGAAGTTATATGGCATTTCTCCAGATATGCACATGTTGGGAAAATAAGCAAAGTAGAATAATTTTACCACTTACAGTGGGCTATGTGCTGTAGATATTTATGAAAATAAAAGAAAAGGTCACAATAGACATGTGAGGCAATAAAAAAGGGTCACTGGCAAAGCTTGAAAAGAAGCAAGAGACAGATTTAACTCAAAAAGTCTTTTTCTAGAACGAAGTTTCAATAATAAATCTTTCAAAGTAATCTACCTATAAGATGCAAGTCCAAGGATCAGTGGAATACAAGCTGCAAAGCCAAGAAATGGGTTGAAAAGTGTGAAGCACAGAGGTTGTGGAACACCCATGCAGGATTGGTACTTAAAGAGGCAACAGAATCCAGAAGTCAAAGCCTTCAAAATAGAGCTGTTTGAAGCTGCATAGGAGAAGAAAGCCACAGCTGGAGGTCTCTGGCCCCACTTGCATCTGATTTTTGATATTTGAAGCCTGTGGAGAGTTCCTGTTGATTTCATCCTTCCTGTAAGAAGATCTATTGAGATTGAATACGGCTCCTAAATAATTCAGAGAAATCAAAGACATTGTCAAAGCATCTCTAACTCATTGCCACAATCTCATCAACTCAGGCATTTCCTAAAGCCAAAACATTAATAAAAAGAAAATGCATTTCTTGCTTGGGTCAATAAAGACAATCATGGCTACAATGGCCTATTTTCTTGACCCTAGGCACTCTCCCCTTAGGGATAGATGTGATGGATGACAAATGAGGTGTTAATGGCTCCCACCAGACCAAAGTTCAAATGCATGTGGGTCTCTGCCAAGGCTCTTATTGGGAGAGAATTGTAGGAACAGGGCTGGGGCTGAGCGCTTCATCCAAACAGATGGAGCAGGGCATCAACTGCTGTAACCCTGGGTGGTGCCCAGACTCAACAACATCTTCCAGGGCCCTTCCCAGGGTCCATTCACGGGAATTAGGCTCCTCCTCCCAGGGCCATCTCTACCATGGCTTCTTTTACACAGGCTTATATAACACAAGACAGTTGTGGTTAAGAATTCAATCATTTGTGTGATCAAGGACATAGAGCATTATAAGGTTTCCTCTTATTTCTTGATGTCCTAAATTGATAAATTCTCAACTGTTAAATCTTACTGTACTCAAAAGATTGTTCTCTGAATCTTTTCTCAGTGGAAGATAATTGTAATGGTAAATAAGGCTTCCTTTACGATAGAATGGGTTTTGTCATTTTGCAGGTATAGTATATGAAAACAGTTTTTACTCTTCCACCATCCCTTCGTACAGATATAAAGAGAGGCCTGTGTACCTAATAGACTTGCTATAATCCCTTGCCTTGGTTGCCAAAAGCACAGACTTAGTTTCCGCTAACTGGTGGCTTTGTGACATTAGGTTAGAAATCAAAGTTTGTCTTCAGTCAGGACACTTGTGTGTCCCTCTCAGACCTCAGTGGTCCTCTGCTCACAAGAGGATAACCCTGCTTCTTTGCTGGCAGGAAGTATATAAAGACTCCACATCTATCCAACAACATGCATTAACCACTTGATGCCAGCCTCATGCTCAACAGTGAAGACCCAAATTCAAGTCAGACTTTCTTCCGAAAGGTAGCATGAACTACATTCTACACGGGGTTAGGATGCTGGTTTAGGTTGTGACCAGACATTTACACTCCCGAAGCTTTTGTTCCATTCTCTGAAATGTGGACAATAAGAGTGCCCATAGAGTAAGAGTCATATAAATATTAGTGAGTTGACATAAGATAGAACCATGCCTGGAGCCCAATAAGATTTCAGTAATGTTCATTTTTTCTTTTGATTTCCTCTTGTGGGAAAGTGAGGATCAGAGAGACGAAGTAATTTGCTGGTAAAAGCCAGAGCTAGAATGTAAACAAAGTCTATCTGAAATCATGCTATTTTCTGTTTTTCTCTCAGAGGCCTTGGAGGCCTTAGAAAGCCTATATGCTTGTCTCCCCATTTAGTCATCTGCATTGGCTATTTCTTCCTAAATCTGTTCGACATCCTAGCTGTATGATGGTGTTGTGTGGTCAGACCTCATGCTTCCTGCTCTTGCCTACTTGGATAAAATAACTGACTCTCTGTGTATCTTTCCTCTAAAAGCAATAAAACCTGTTCCCAGAAAACCTGTTCCGTTTTCACTTTGATCAAAATTGGATTACATGGTCATTGAACCTGTCTATTGGGGGTTAAGAATGGAGTTTTTCTCCCTCCCTTCTTTTATACTTATTAGAACTTTTTCAATTGAAGAGACTTAGGTATCTTGTGTCTTTGATAGATTAATGATCATAAAAGAAAGATGGCAAAAAAAAGAAAGCAACCCACCACAACTCAGGGAACTGAGCAGAAGAGGGGGCGGAAAGATTGTGAGAGCTGTGGTGGGGGAGACTATCCAGAGGCATGGCACCCCTCAGTAACAACACACTTGGGCCAGGAGAACTGGGCTGAGTACTAGGCTATCCATGGTCCCCTGCCACAAGGACTGATCCAGACAGCCCACGGAGGAGGATATGCAGGTGATTGGGAATGGGGAAGAGGGGCATTGGGGAACTGGGGATAACAACTCATCGTTTGCCCATTAAATAATGTAACTCATTATGGACAATTTTTAAAAAGTGTAAAGTTCTCACAAATGAAAGGGAGCCAAAGTGGGTAACCAGGAAATTGATGTTGGCAAAGCACATAGACCTAAGTCAGATTTTCCCAGTTTCCATGGACGCTTACGTGTATATTTGTGTTCAGTTCTGTGCTATTTACCGTATGTATAGATTTGCCTGGCCACCGTCAAAGAACAGTCCTGTCCCCTGTATGTTGATTTCATGGTTATGATATGCTGTGGTTTTGCAAGATGTTTCATTGAGGGAAAGTAAGGGAAGTGTATGCTATCTTCCTATTTCTTACAACTATATGTAAATCTATAATTATCTCAAAATAAAAAGTTTTAGAAACTATGTTTGGGTTATAAATGCTGGAAAAGATTTAGAAACAATTCTACACTGAAAGACACTAAGAAGTCCTAACTAAATGCGACTCAAGAGCCTGGGTTCAACCCCAAGAACATTGGGAGAGTGAAATATGTCGTTTAGTTTGCAGGATTTCACCAATCCTCATTTCCTTGTTTGGAGGAATGTACTGTTATATATGACAATAACGGGAGAAAGCTAGGCAAAGTATAGACAGAATTCTCTAGTTTTTTATAACTTTCTCTAAATAGCAGAAATCGTATAAGTACTTTAAAACCTAAATTGGAAATTTAGCATATTAGATTCAGCAGAATTAAAAACAGGGAAAACAAAGGTCAAATATAATTGCCTGATAGTCTTTCCTATGTATTCCTTCAAGTTGAAGCCCACTCATACAGCTGGAAACCATACTCTAGAGTTTAAATATCACACCAGCACCTATTCTATGAATTTCCCTGATTGGATGCTGGCTTCTTAGAACAATTCCCTCTGCTGCTGACTGCCCTGTGAGCAAGCTATCTTCTGCCACCCTGGCCTGCCTTGAAGAGAGGAGGCCTGGCTAGGTAGGCTGAGCATCTAATCCCAGCACTCAGGAGGTTGAGGGAGAAGGGGCATCATTTCATGGCTAACCTGGGCTATATAGCAAGTTTGAGGTCAGCCTGGGATGAGAGAGTGAGAGCGAGAGTGAGAGCGAGAGAGAGAAAGAGAGAAAGAGAGCGAGCGAGAGAGAGAGAGAGAGAGAGATAGAGAGAGAGAGAAAATGCAAGCTGGCTTATGGCCTTTTCAATTCTTTTCCATGAACCCACCCATGGAGGCTCTCCAGCCTGGATGGATGAGCAGGCATGACTCACAGTAATTTTAAAGGATTGGTGGAAATCTTGTTAGTATGATTCCTTACATACATGCATATGAAACAGATTTGTTCACACTGATGTGAAGTGTCCCGCTCAGAGGCAAGGAGCTCAGAAGAGATCATAGACTGCCCCCGGCAGGGCCCACTGTGTGGCCGGCTCTTGGCCCCCATTTCTATCACCTATGTTCCAAGGCCACGTCTTCTAAACCAGCTAGATTTTGCTATGTGGATATTTCCCCCCTTCCTTTAAATAAGTCTTTTTCCAAGCATGGAATTCAGAGGAGAGGTCACTTTTCTGCCTGGGAATCTGTCTGCTTTCTTTTTATGGTCATTTCTATATTGAGAAGGTCCCAGATCCAGTAAACCATGAGGTAATCTGGTAAGCTCCCCTGAACAAGTACCCCTATGTTCACTTGTCACCCCAACTCTTGTTCAGAGACCACTCTTGTTCAGCAAGTTCCCTTCAGTCTCTGCTGGAGTGGGAAAATATCAAATGGTGATATACCGTTTGTTTCTTCCTTGAGTTCTTATCTGTGCAGCTCTGGTCCAAGGCTGGACCGATCTGGTTTCCATCCATCTAACTGGAGGGGTTACAGCAGGATGGACAGAAGTTTGGACATAGCAGTCTGGGAAAACTTCTCCCATAAACCTGACTTGATACATCTGTCCTGTTGGCAGTCAGAGGCCACCAAGCTTCCAGCTGGCTCTTCGCCTCTTCCAAGAGATTCAGTCACACCAAGGGCTCTCTAACATCCTTTATGCTGGCAAAAGGAAGCATCCTGCCCAAGATGGCCTCAGAGGAGTGAGCATTCCACAGGTCTAGGTATGAGATTCCAGAGGTAGAAGCAAGACCCAGGCATCCAAAGAGAAGGAGGGGAGAGATCCAATTGTACCAGCTCTGCTTCTTCAGAAAAACATCCTTTTGCAATAACAAGAAACAAAGACCTCACTTTCATCTTGGCCTGTTCTGAAAGCTGAACCAATAGAAAGTAAATCTAGGTTGCCAATGTGCAGGCTCCAGAGTAAATATGTTCATTTAGATACACAAAAATCAGCTTAGAACCTCATGGGCTTCATTTTACGCCAACATCTTCCAGCAGCATTGACCTTCAAGAAACCTGCCAGCACACCCAAAGTTCAATAGCACTAATATTTCAGGGTGTAGGCCACGAGGGAGAAGATGTTTAGGCCAGGGAAGGAGCTGGGTGATATTTCTGGCCTCATCAATGTCTTTGTCACATGGGCGGTGCTGCTGATTGAGAGGGTTTCCAGAGCTCACAGGTGGAATTCATCCTGCTAGTTCCCATTGGAGGCTGGCTAATCACTCTCACATGGAGGAAGGATCTTTAGATTCCTGGTCCTGTGCTCACTGAACGCTCCACCCCTCAGGCACAAGGCAACCAGGGAAAGAGCCAGTACTGTGGTTCTTATCCCACCTCCCTCTGTACCTTCCAGTATATCTGGAATGTCCTGGAAGGGCTACAGGGCTCTGGCTGCCACAACACTGTAGGTGGGGAAAATAATCCATGGAACTCAATGACATTTTCTGTCTATTTATTCTTTATATTTTAATGGAATTCTGTGGTCCAGACTTGGTTTCGGGCTCCATGCTCTCAGAGTTAGCTAAAGCGCAAGGGGGGAAGTAGTGAGGGAAATTAGATTCTTGATTTGTGTCCAGATGGTCCTGGACGAAAATAGACTCAGAGATTCTCACTGCAAACTGGCCTCTGGTATGAAACTCCCCACCCCCTTCATCTAAGCTCCTCTTGGTAAGACAGGGAATGGGAATTGGAAAATACTGGGAAAGTTTGTTTCTCTTTTTCCCAGCCATATATTAAAAGGCTTGTGCAGGTTCCAGTTGGGGGCTTCAGGGGAGCACCAAAGTAATACCACAGACAAGGGCCTTGAGTGATGGGATTTTACCCAACTTAGAAGAGGCTCTCATTGCCCAGCCTGAGTGTGTTTGGCATCAGGAAGAGGATGTGTGAGCAGCAGCTGGCCCTGTGGTTCACTCAGGTCTGCCACCAACACAACAGCCTTCACGCACACCGGGAGTACAGTGTTCATCAAACTCATATGTTGGAGCTGGAGAAACAGCTCAGTCAGAACAGCACTTGCCTTGCAAGCATGAGGACCTGAGTTTCTCTCCAGAACCCAAGGAAAAATGCCAGATGTGATGGTACACACTTGTAATCCTAACATGAGGAAGGCAGCGACAGGTGGATTCCCGGATTCTCACTGAACAGCCTTGCTTAATTGGCAAGCTTCTGGCCTTTAAAAGACTCTGACCTGAAAGGAAGCTGGTTCCCAGATGGTTAGCCTGTACACTGCTGGAAAGCGCTACATGAGCTGCCAGGAGAAATTGGCCAACAATGTAGGGAGAAAGCAGGGGACACTGCTATATGACAGCAACCAGCATGACTAGATGTACACACCTGTGCAACCGTGGTGCTCAAACTAGGTGGGTAATCAAGGGCTCTCTGATTGGCTGAGAATCAGTCAGTGGCAAGGAATCCACAGCTGGAACTGGGATCCAAGCCAAACTCCTATGGAGATCAAGAATCTGGACTCTAAGGGCAAGCTTCCAATAACCATGGGCCTAAAGAGAGGCTATACCCAGTATATTCTCAATTAACAATGCTCATCTCATTTAACCTATGTTGATCTCACTCTGTATTGGAGAATCTGTTTTTATTTTTCAGAAGGCAGCAAGAACCAAGGACAATCTAATTCTACCAACAATACCAGAAATGATGGCTGACTCCCTGGCAGGAGATGAACCACCCATACACATCAGCTAGGACCCAGGTGAAACCACAGAGGAAGTGGCAAGATGAGCGAGAGTGCTGCTCCCACAGCGAGCCTGACAACCTGCACCAGGGTGATGGTGACAGACACTGAGACACTCAGAATGTTCCAAAGCAGAAATCCAGAAGCTGCTAAGAGACCCGCACTACAGTAGACTTAAACTCACCCATCATGGCTCAGGGAATTTTGTGGAAGAGGGGACAGAAAGATCGTAAAAGCCATGGTGAAGGGGTAGGGAAATATTCAGAGGCATTGCCCCCCTCTCAATGACTGACTGCTGCTCACACAACTCCTAGCCCTCAACCCCATGGTGCATACCAGCAATCCCACGGAGGAGGGCCCTCAGTGGAATGGGGGCAGGGAGGAGGGAAATAGTGGTACCAGCACATGACTTGTTCATACAAAGTTGCTACTTAATACATTAAAAAAAAACTAAAATAAAACAGTAAAATAGTAGAAGCATTCCTGAGGCTCACTGCAGAGTTATTCCTCTGGCCTCCACACACATGCACGCACACACAAGAACATATCTGCATAAAAAGAGTTCAAATGCAAGGAGCAAGGCAGGGCATTGGCCAGGCTCTGCAGGGAGCACAGACATTTCACACATGCACCACCTTACATCCTCAGAGAGAGGCACTCAGGACTTTCCTGTCCCATCTCTAGGCCAGCTAAGAAGCAAATGGTCCACAGTTCTAGGTACGGACAATGCAGGGGGCCTTGAGATCATGAACCTATCTGAAATGGGAAACCTGAGTCAGTGCTCAGCTCAGATTCTCCAAGGCTTGGGCTTCATAACAAAACCAATGTAATCCTTGCTTGGAGCCCCATTCCTGAACCACCACACAGGGTGGATATTCCAAAGTTTCGGACTGACCTTTCCACTGACAGGCGGCCCAGGGAAGGTCAGTGAAATAAGTAGTGGTTACGTGGAAAATGCTATTAAAATTTTAAAGGGGGAGGAGGACTGGGAGGATAGCTCTGTGGCTGCCTAGAATGTCTGGACAGCCTGATGCTGTAGTGCATCTGCAGAGCGTTGGTTATTCCAGTGCACCTACTCTGAGAAGAAAGGCAAAGATGGAAGAATTTTTTGGAAGTTCATAGGCCAGCTAGCCTCGTGAATATAGTGGAAACAATGAGATACTCTTCATCAAACAAGGTGGAAGGTGAGGACCATCATCCAAGGATGAACTGATTCCAAGTGCCTTTATGTGTGTGTGTGTGTGTGTGTGTGTGTGTGTGTGTGTGCGTGTGTGCGTGCGTGCGTGCGTGCAGATATATATACACACACACACTTTAAGATCATCATAGCATATCCCTTGGAGGAAGAGGCATCATTATTTCCCATATAATAGCTGACGAAATTGAAACCTTGAGAATTAAAGTGACTTGTCCGAGCTCACAACTGAGTTGTGTACAGTTGCTTTCACATTGCTGGGATAAAACACCCAACCAGAAGAATTGGAGAGATGGCTCAGTGGTTGAGGCTCGTGCCTGTAAAACCTAACAACCTGGGTTTGATTCCCCAGTGCCCATGTAAAGCCAGATGCACAAAGTGGTGCATGCATCTGGAATTCATTTGCAGTGGCTGGAAGCCCTGGCATGCCATTCATTCTCTCTCTCTCTCCTTGGAATAAATAAAATAATTTAAAAAAAATCTCAACCAGAAGCAACTTCTGGAAAGAAAGGATTTGTGTCCAGCTAACAGTTTCACGAGAAGTTTCATCATGGTGGGGAACACGTGGAAGAGCAGATACCCAGGCCTTCTATCTTCCCATCAGCATAGAGGAGGAAGTCAATAGAGTAGCTCACTAGCACTGCCAAAGGGAGGTGGACTATAAAATTCTACGACCTACCACCAGTGACACACCTCCTTCAGCAAGGCTCCACCTCCCAAAGGCTCCACCAGCTGGGAACCAAAACACATGAGACTATGGAGAACATTTTACATTGAAACCACCAGAAGTTAGGATTAGAATCCAAGTTTATTTGACTTCAAACCCCATTTTTTTTACCACCTGTCAAAGCTTTCTATTAGGTCACACCATGTCCAAGGTCAAGTCTGGCAATGCTTGCCAAGGGTCCAGTCCCACACTAAAGCAGACTCATAAGTAGTTGCCACATTTCAACTATTGGCTAATAATACACCTGCAAAGCTACAATTTGGGGGGCCTGAAACATGGCTTTTCAGCGCCACATTCTAGATGACCAGACTGCTCTTGAGTTGCTGTCCAATGTTTTTTATTTCAGACAGTCCCCAAAACATCAGGTTCTGGTAACCTGTATGAGACAGATTATATGGAACCACTTATGGCCCCAAATAAACTTGAAGTGTATGAAGATTGATTGTGGTATTTGCAGTAGAAGGAAGGCCTGGAGGAAAATGAAAATAACCTAGTCTAAATCTTTTCGTAGCCTTTCTACTATAGTCATTGATTGCGCTACCTTCTAGAAGAAACAGGTATCCAAAACAATTTAAGACTTAAAACTCTGATTCAGAATGTTCCAATGTGGGGCACACCTGTGCTCAGGAGGGAGGGAAGAAGTGGGGTGGAGGAGAGAGAAACATCTTTAATCCAAGGACAAATGGAAACACTTAATGGGTGGGGCTCAAACAGGCTGGTCTCTGAGATATATATTGCTATTAGTCAAGGCTCAGCTACCAGTGACAAAGAACCCAGCCTCAATTAGTCTAAAGAAAATGTTAATTTATGGATCCCATAATTTACAAGCCTAAAGGTGTGTTGCTATGACTTGAATATGTGTGTCTTCAAGTTGACGCAATGAAGGCCTAACTCCCCAATGGAATGGTGATGTGATGATATTTGGATCCGGGGCCTTTGGAAGATAATTAGATTTAGATGAGGGTGTGAGGGTAAGATTCTCATGACGAGCTCAGTGTTTTTGTAAGAAGAGAACAAAGCTTTTTCTCTCTCCCTTTTCCTTTCCTTCTCTTTGTCCCTCACCCTCTTTCCCAAGTGAACTCACAGTGAGAAGGCAACTATTTTCAAAGGCAGAAAGAGGGCCCTGGCCAGAACCCATCTATACTGGCTGATTTTGGGCTTGAACTATTGGCTACCAACCAATAACAGGGGGAGTTTAAGATGAAAATTTATTTCTTATGTATCTTAGCTCCAAATTCCATGCATGGAATTCTGCACAAGATGGCTGATTTATCCAGTTGAACTGTTTTCTAATTAAATAACTTACAGGTGCATCTCTCTTCACACTGCATTCATTCCTGAAATGCATGGTGTGAACTGGATTTGGGAATCTATTTTCCAGATCTGCGGCACAGAATTGCAAAACTCATCTGTGATTAAAAAAAACAATAAATCCTTTATTTTCTCTTTAAATTTGGTTTGTAGTTTATTGGCCTTTTGTAATGTGGGGCCTGGTGTGATCCTTCACACACACACACACAGGCACACACACACAAAGGCACACACACATACATACATGCACCCACACACAGATTGTCTACATGGCAATACCTACATAGAATTTAATTAATTTTTTCCCCTCAACATTTTTTTAAATTTTTTTACCATATGAGTCCATCCTTGTGGGAATGAATCTCCTTGAGGTCACTTCCCCAGACTGTTCCTCCTGACAACAAATTCCACAAACAAACGGCCCTTCCAGCAACTTGACAGCAGAAATACTCCAGGAGCCAACAAGCCTTAAAGCAACAAACAGAATTCTTTTCCAATAATGTCTGTTTTCATCGGATCAAATTTCGGGCTCCTGACCATCTCGATGGTACCAATTAGCATGGCAAGTCCTGCTAAGTGAAAGAGACTTGAGCAGCCAGGCCAACCGGCACAAGTGGTGCCACAGGCCTGGATGCCAAAAGAGGCATGTAGTGGGGACTCTCCTAATTTGTTGATCTGGAAATGATTTTGATCTGTTGATAAAAGCTCATATTCCATCAGTCCTAGATCTTGGGTTGTGCTTATTAGGAATTACGAGACAGGCTGGGAACTCAGAGGATTCTTCAGCGGGGGAATGCATGGTCATCTTTGAAGTCTCTTCTTCCCACTGAAAACTTCTAGATTTCCTGAGGTGACCGTGGCAGAAACTTCAGGAAATAGTGCAGCAAGAGTCATCAAGTTAGATTGTCGGCTTCTAGATGATGGTGACGGTGAGGTCTCTTTCAAGCAAACAACAGAGAGCAGATTGCAATTGACTTGTTAATCTTTGGCCCCTTTACCATTCCGGCAAAAAGAAGCAGAAATGGTCTCTCCTGGAAAGATCAGGACCCTCCACTTAATGTACTTTCAAGGGGCACTGAAGTCTCAAGCCTAGGAACTTCTCCCCTGTCTCCTTATGCCAAAGCTTTTCCCATGAGGCTCACACAGCTCAGGTCCTGGGAGGCAAAAACACCTGTTCCTAGGAAATGCTAACATAGGTCCAGTGATATCAGACCCTCTCCTTAGAGGCAATATTGATGACATTGGACATCCACTGTAGGTCACTCCAATCTAATCTAAGTAACTTTGTAGAATACATGCTATTTTATGCCCATTTTATTAGCATATTAATTATATGTATAATATTTACCCTAATACTTCTGTAGGCATACTGCGTGTGTCCACTCTTACTCCTCCTTCCCCACCCAGCACTGTCCCAGTTTCTAGTAATCTTCTAATAATCATTACTCTACTTTCAAGCTGACTTACCCCCCCCCCAGTTATTCCACAAAAAATAGACAATATGAGATACTTGTCTTTCTGTGTCTGGCTTATTTCATCTAATACCATGTCCTCTAGTTCACCTATCTTTTTGTTGCTGCATATGGAATGATTTGGCTCTGTTGCATATAGATACCATATTTTCTGCATATATTAATCTGTTGATAGACTCCTAGACTGAGCCCATATCTTTGCTAATATTATGACTAAAATAATAAACATGGTGTGCAGGTATATCTTTTTTCATGTTAACTTTATTTCTTTTGGATCTAAATCCAGTATTTGGATAGGTGGATTATATACTAGTTCTAATTTTAGTGTTTCTATAAAACTTCATGTTGTTTTCCATAGTGCCTGGACTAATTTACATACCCACAAACATTATATAAGAATTCATTTTTCTCCAAGATCCTTACAGAGTTTTATTTTTGTTTGCTTGTTTGTTTAATGATGGGCCTTCTAACTGGAGTTAGATAGTATCTCATGACAATTTTTAATAAAATATTATTTATTTGCAAGGAGAGTGTGTGTGTGTGTGTGTGTGTGTGTGTGTGTGTGTGTGTGTGTGTGTAAATGTGTGTGCCAGGTCCTCCTGCCACTATAAACAAACTCCAAATGTATGCACCACTTTTGCATCTGGCTTTACATGGGTACTGGAGACTTGAACCCAAGTCATCAGGCTTTGCAAGCTAGTGCCTTTAGCCGCTGAGCCATCTCTCCAGTCCTCAATTGCAATTTTTATTTGTGTTTCCCTGATGGCTAATGATATAAAACAGCTTTCATACAATTATTAGCCATTTGTAGTTTTTCTATTGAGATGTGTCTACTCAGATGTTTAGTTTTTAAAAAATATTTTATTTATTCATTTATTTCCAGAGAGGAGGAATGGGCACACCAGGGCTTCTAGCTGCTTACGTGAACTCCAGATTCATGCACCACTTTGTGCATCTTGCTTTATGTGGGTACTGGGGAACCAAACCCAGGTCGTTAGGCTTGGCAGGCAAGTACCTTAACTGCTGAGTCATCTCTCCAGCCCCTATTTTTTTCCTTTTTAATTGCATCACCTATTTTTTTTATTGTTTTTTTGAGTTCTGATCTAGTCTGGCCCTTAGTCCTCTGTCGAGTGAATAATCTGGCAAAGATTTTCTCCCACTGCACAAGTGGTCTTTTCACTGGATTGTTTTCTTTGCTGTGCAGAGGTTTTCAGCAGACACAACCCCGTTTTCAAGCTATGCTTTTGTTCCCTGTGTTTTTGGGACCCTGCCCATAGAATCACTGCCTACATCTTTCTCTTAAAGCACTTTCCTCGGTTTTTCCTCTAACAACTTCAGGCTTTGAGGACCCGTGTTCCTGTTAATAATATTTGACAGATGAGGAAATGGACACACAAAACTTGACAAGGTCAAAGGTTTGGGGATGCAAAGGGGCCGGGGAGGGACAGGAACTGAGAATAGGTGAGCTTCACATGTGTTCTAGGGCTGAGCCCAAGAAGGAGTCACAAGCATAATAACTATCTCAGTCTGTTTGCTCAGGAAGAGAAAAGGGTCCCAAACAGGGGTGGGTGGGGTGGGGGTGGAGAGTTCCCACCAAGTGATGTTCCAGCCCTGAACTCGTATCAATAAGCACTTCAGGCTGCATGTTCCCATGCAGTATTCCAAGGTGAAAAGGGAAGCAACCACTGTCTGATCTCCTGGCAGTCATGGCTGTGACCCCATCCTAAAGAACCTTTACACTTGAAGCCTGAAGGCTGAGTAGCAAGCAACAAATAGGAGAGACGGACTGGCCCAAAGGACCCTTCACAGAACCGGGGTTAGCCAACAGAATCAGCTCCAGATCTAAGTATGATGGCACCTGATACTCCCCCTGGGTCCCTTAGAGATTGCCATATGTGATATATTTGAGGACATGAAACACCCCAGGTATCCTCACTGGTAATCCTAAACCAGTTCCGCCATGGGAAGCTCCCATCAGCCGAGATGGGACAGATCAGGATCCAGCTGATCCCACTGGCTTCCTTGGACATCTCCCCCACCTGTGCGCCTGCAAAGCACCATAAGGTCCAGGGATCACAGATGCTTCTTATTAACACATATCATATTTGTACTATTAAATTAATTTGTCCAATTACAAGAGAAAAATAGTCTCTGCTAGCTCTTCTGGAAGTTTCCCACACTTCAGGGGATCACGGTTTCCTCTGGCACACTACAGACAGCCTGGACAATTTGACTTCTACTTGATGGACTTCTGAAAACATTGGGCTAGTCATTTAACAAAAACTACTGTGCCTGGCCGAGCTGCTGGGCCCTTGTGCTCCCCACAGGGGACAGATCTAAGACAAACCTGGACACCAGCAAGTGACCAATTTGCAATGGGAACAGGCATTACCTGGTACCGTAGGAGCAGAACACAGGTCCAAGATGGAGTTTTAGCTGCTCTACAGCAGATTCTTGGGTTCAGGCTATACTGAGATTCAAAGTGCAGCATTGTGCTTCCTGTCATAGCAAAGCCACACCTCCTAGCACACACCAACTTCATCCCAGAGACCTATGCAGATTGGCTCCATAAGGGCACTAGATGTCTGCAGTCCTCCTCATACAGGGACCTGGAGACCACAGGGTAGTGAAGGGACCAGAGGAGAATGCCAGCCAGCTTGTCCAGTGCACCAATTACCCACCCCTCCATGCAGTAGGTGTTCATGCAGAACCTGCAGTATAGTAGACACTGCTCTGGGAATCAGTGTTGAAAAGGGACAAAGTTATTGCCTTGCAGAACTTATAATCAGATGACACTCAGAGTAGCAAAGGTCATTGCCATGTGGCCATCCCTGTTGTAGGAGCTTTATATACATTTTATCTTCACTGTTATTAACCCTACCTTTGTAGAAAAAGAAGCTCAGGTACAGAGAAGAGAATGACTTCTCCAAGGTCCTAGTTAAGAATTAAAGGAGTCAATCCTGAACAGAATGGATATAGAGCTACCAATGGACCCAGATATCCCTCGACTGGGCATCTTACCTCGAGATTTCACGCCTCAGCACAGAGACATTTGCTCAACCATGTTTATAGCTGCTTAATTCATAATAGCAAAGAATTGGAATGAAATCAAATGCCCATCACTGGACAAATGCATATCAAAGTTGTGGTACATTTACATGATGGAATTCTATTCAGCTGAAAGAAAAAAAAATGACATCAGGAAATTTAAAGAAATTATTATGAATTAATAGCAATAGAATCATGCCAAAACAGCAATGTTTGTCTCATTTAACCTGTACTGATCTTACTCTCTGATGGAGTTTCTGTTTGTATTTTTCAGAAGGCAGTGGTTAACCCACAAATTCCACCCACAAACCATCGGATGATGGCTGACATCCTGGCAGGAGATGAATCACCCCTGGCCTATCATGTAGGCCCCAAATGAAACCTATGAGGAAGTGACAAGATAAACAAGAGACTTATCATCACAGCAGGTCAGATAACCCAGGATAGGTCAACCAGATAGACACCAATGATATCCACCACAACCCAAAACAGAAACCCAGAGACACTTAAGATCTCAACAATAAAGCAGACTTAAAACTCACCCACCATGACTCAGAGAACTGAGTGGAAGAGGGGGCAGAAAGATTGTTAGAGTCATGGTGGGGGAGAATATCCAGAGACATCACCCCCCTCAGCAACAGTGCAAAAAGGGGGGGAGACCTGGCTAAATCTTGTGCTATTCATAACCCCCTACTCCATGGGCTGAGCCAGTATACCCACCAAGGAGGATACCCAAATGATTAGGAACAGGAGGAGGGAAATGGGGGGAGTACCATCATAAGATTTGCTCATACAATGTATCTAAATTTGCATCAAAAATAAAAAAGAATTAAAGAAGTCAAGCTGAAGAGATGACTCAGTGGTTATGGTGTTTGCCTTCAAAGCAGAAGGACCTGAGTTTGATTCCCCAGTACCCACGTAAAGCCAGATGCACAAGGAGGTGCATACAGTGGCTAGAGGCCCTGGAGTGCCCATTCTCTCTATTTGGCTTTCTTTCTTTCTTTTTTCTTTCTCTCTCGCTCTTTCTCCCTCTCTCTCAAATAATTGAATAAAACATTTAAAAAAGATTCACAATTATCTAATTTCAGTGAGAGGATTAAAAATAATACCACATGATAGAATTGAGTGAAATGAAAGAATGTATTATTTCCAAGTGATTATAAGAATTCAAGATCACATTCTCTCTGAGAAAGTAGTTACTTTTATATTCTTTGCAGTATTTAAAATATTGATCATCTCTTGTGCACACCATAAAAAATGTCATTAACTATATGCTTTCAGTCAAACTCTCAGGGTTGGTGGTCCTCTGTATCTACAATATACATCAAGCTCAAAAAAAAATTAGGAAAAGACAAGACATAAATTTTTATAAAGTACACCACAGTTTTATTTAAGAATCATGCATATCACTTTTGAGGTTTAATTTGTGTTTGTCAGCATTGTATAAGAAAAAGCATGTGAAAATAAAGTTCATGAATGAAACATATGTCTATATCTATTGTCCTTTTAAGTTTTTTAATCTGCAAAATAAAAAAATTTTTAAACCCTTCAAAAAAAAGAAAAAGAAAAAGAAAAAGAATGAAAGGAGTTATGGACTTGAACCAGCCCAATGCCCAGCTCACACTTCCACAGTTCTACTGTGCCACAAAGTCAATCAACTATACATAAGATCAGAGGATTGTGAATTCAGTAAAAAACAAGACAGAAAAGCAGGTTAAGGAGGGCTGGAATATGTATATGGGAGACTAGAGATGGCAGTTTTAATGACAGTGGCCAGGAAAATCCTTATGAATGGGCACTGGAACAAAGACTCAGAAGTGAGGGAGTGGGCTATATAAGATGTGGAGAAAGAATTTAGTACAATTTAGTACTGATCAGCCAGTGCAAAGGCCCTGTGGGGAGCCTGCCTGGGGTAATTGGGGAGCTGAAGTTCAGGCAGAGGGAAGGCAGAATGAGATGAGCTCAGAAGATGATAGGCCATACTGTGCATGGCCCTGGAGAATCCTAGTGAGGAAATAGAATGCCATCTAAGGGAGATGGGCAGCTGTTACATCTTTTGTGAAATGTTTCCAGTTTTCCTTCTTAAAGCCTCATGGCAGGATTGGGTTTCGTGGCCCCATTTAAAGACATGTGACTTGTCAGCCAACAGAATAATAGCCGAGTCCCTGACCACTTCCAGGCAGAAGCTTTTTGAGCCACTGTCTGAACTTCCCTATCTTTGCCCTCTATTGGTAATGGAGGACCAGGCCCCACGTGACCAACAGGGGCAAAAGCCCTCCCTGCAACCTCCACTCACATGCAGATAGAATGAGAAACAGGCTGTTGGCTTAAGACACTGTGATTGTGGTGCTGCTTGTTACTGCTGCAGAATCTAGCCCAAGCTGACCAACACAGGTACCCTAAAAGGGTTTGAGTCTTAGAAAGATCATTCTGGAAAGTGCCTTTATATTCAGGGGGGGGTAGAGGAAGGGGTGTATTTAGAGGAGGGATGCAGGAAGAGGGAGGCTACATTTAGAGAAGGATGCAGGAAGGGGTGTATTCAGAGGGGTGTGCAGGAAGGTTTGTGTTCAGTGGGGGTGCAGGATGGTATTTATTTAGAAGGTGGTGCAGAAAGGGGTATATTTAGAGGGAGATTCAGGAAGAGGTGTATTCAGAGTGGTGTGCAGGGAGGAGTGTATTTAGATGGAGATGCAGAAAGGGGTGTATTCAGAAGGGGGGTGCAGGAAGGGGTGTTTTCAGAAGGAGATGCAGGAAGGGGCATATTTAGAGAGGGACTTGCCTTCTTCACTACTTTGTGTAGACCTGTCCCAAGCAGGACTTAGGAGCCATCTTGCATTACTCTATTGATTCTTAACCAAAGACCAACCTGGACCAGAAAACTATTAAAAGGAACAGGCAAAGCGCATATGCTGGTTTTTGGTGGGTATCTTACATCTGCAAGGCACAGGGGCCCAACACATTCAAGCCTCCCTTTTCACCTGTCCTGCCAGGTGGTCTCCTCCCACTAACTTTGTGCTGCTCTGCTTGCAAAGCATTCTTTTTGCCTCTCCACACCGTCAAGCGCAGCTAAGAGACAGTGCCAGCACGCCTCTCAGTATCCTAGCACACGGACCAGCATCGTTTGGATTATGCATTTCTATGTCATACTTTAAATTTGCAAAGCATCAGACTATAATTTTTATTGGGTTTTTATTATTAGTTGTACCTTTTAAAACAGCTATTGAAATCATGAACATTGGAGCCCTTCTGGGATGTTTGGCAAACATTGAGCAATGCCCATTTTCAGCGACTTTTGTCATAGAACTGTGCTTGAGTTCAGGGGAGCCAAACTACCTTTTTAGGTAGTTAGGGATTGGAAATTTCCCAAGGATGGTTTGGGGGAGGGGTGAGAGATGACAGGAAGTGTAGATCCAAATCTCCTCTCATAAGAAGAAGGCAAGGAGGGCTGGAGAGATGGTTCAGCGGTTAAGGCACTTGCCTCCAGTGCCTAAGGCCCAGGGTTCAATTCCCCAGGACCCACATAAGCCAGACCCACAAGGTGGTGACCCTGGTGTGCTCTCTCTCTGCTTGAAAATGAATAAATAAAATATATTTTTTTTAAAAAGAAGAAGGTAAGGAATTACTTGATGAAGGGCTGGGGAGCTAGCTGAGTCTCTAAACTGCTTGCCTCACAAGCTTCAAGACTGGAATTCAATCCCCAGAACCCACATAAAAATCCTGGATATGGAGGCACATACTTGTAACCCCTGCACTGAGAAGAAGGTAGAGACAGGAGGATCCCTGGGACTCACTGGCTAGTCAGGGTAACATAATTGGTGAACTCCAGACCAATAAGAGACCTTGTCTTAAATTTTACAAAAGAGATATGATGGAAGACATTCTTGGGGAACAAGACCTTTGACCTTCCACATGTATGCATACATATGTGTACATGTACCCAAGCACACATGTGCATATAGGGAAAAAATAACCTGACAAGACAATTTCTGCAAGAAATTTCCCAACCATGTAGGTCAAGTAGCAGCCGCTTTCAGGGCTGCCGGCAGCCGGAGGGACAGCCTGTCACGTGCATGGGCCCCAGTGTTTGAAAAATGTGCAGAATAAACTCCAACTGTGTTAACTTTCCTTTCTGAAGTTTAACCAAATATCCACATTGTATGAAAGTGCTGAAAAGTATATCAAAGTCTATAAAAATGTTAAGTAAGACAAGGTGTTTCCAGTGACTTTGCTTTTCATTGGACAAGAAATGTCTCCATAAAAAGGCAGGCTGTGTGCCTTGTTCCTCTGCTAAGAGAGCTGCAAACCCTGTCCTGGCTGTGTGGTGACCCTCCTCAGCCTCCAACAAGAAAATTCTGTCTCTCCCTGCACACGTGCAGAGTGTGGAAAGATCACTAAAGCCACCCTTGGAACGATGTGACTGAAGGCTGATCTTGGACACATGGCCCATTTCATATATTAGCCGCAGTCTAAATCCCATTAATGACAAGGCCATATGTGCCGTCTTCAGTCTTCATCCCATTTATACCTTTATTCTACCCTAACAGATCCCAGCTGTTGCTGAAGAACACAGCATAAGCCCCATTACAACAAAGAGCTCTCCAACAAATGACCAAGACAATGGTCCATTGCTTAGAATACTTTTCCTCAGTTCAAATTCATGAGGACTTTTGAAGATGATTCTCCCCAAATAGTGCACTCACTCAGTTTTGCTGACGCAGACATGAAAAGATCTGAATACCCAGATAAATTGGAGAGCTCTGGATTGGAAGGGACCAAATTCCAGCACAACAAAAGAACTGTGGTTAGTCCTTGAACTTTATTCAGATGGGACCTAATGCAGGATGGCAAGTGAGGATGGTGGTTTTATCCCTTTGGAATTTTACATAATTACTGTTTGTCGTCTTTGGTCAGGGCCTGTGGCTCCCAGGTTGTAGCAGCAGGAGGACAGGAGTTCTTCCCGCCAGCCTTCTGCACGCTCACTGACTGCATTCCGAGGGACCAGAGAGGTTTCCTCATCAATTTCATCTGCCAATGAGGTCTGACAATATGCCATTGGCATTGACACCATACGAATGAGTTAGGATTAATGTGCAGCTAGACATACATGAGATGCACACTTCATGCCAGATCCAGTGGCCTTGGGCCCAAAATAGCTCTTCAGTTCATGTCTGCCCAGGAGTTTTTCATTGAGGGGAGGGGGACCTTATTTAAGCATTTTTTTCCTCACCACAAAATGGGTTTTTGTTGTTGTTTGTTTGTTTGTTTGTTTGTAAATGAACTTGTTGCTCCAGACCCTTGGTTTTTGGATCTGGGTCTAGAAGTTGAGGGTGATGGTCTTTCTGGGTCCTGTGGTTTCAGAGCGGTGAGTCTTTCCAAGCTAAGGTGGGCCCTCTGCATAGCGTGGCAAAGTCTGTCTCTCCTGTCCCTCTCACGGGGCTACTCTCTTGTCACCCATAGCTTGTCTGAGCAGAAGGGAATGCATAGGTGGGTCCAGTGATGGCCCCTGTCCTGAGATCTCACTGCCAAGCAGTGTCCCAAAGTATCTTCTCTACCTGCTCTTGGTTCAACACATCTTCTTCTTCGTCCTCTGACCTCTGATGCAGATGACTTGCCAAAGGACACAAAGTAAGTGGCCGAGGCAGGCTGGATCCAGGCCTGGAATCCATCTGCAAACCTCAGGCCTGGCTCGCACCTCTTGTAGTCTTTTATGAAACTCTGCTTCTTCATGCTTCTTGATACAGTGACTCTTTGTTTTAAAGACAAAGGAGAAAAATTCTTAGAGAAATATAATCCTGCTTAAATGAACATCATCAAACCCCAGGACTGACTTCCTCCCTGGTATCAGTCACTTCCTCCCTGGCTCTGGGGCTCCTACTCTTTGCTGGAGATGGTGCTACACCTTGCTCAGTGGGACTAGAGAAGCTTGTCTGTGAGGAAAATGCCTTCCTCTGCTGCATTTCCTTCTTAATTAAAATAACATTTTGAAAGTAAAATTATACAGTGTACGGAATAAACAGTACAACAATAGCTGTGATTAATCTGTCAGAGATTGTATAATGTGATGCTAATAGGAAGAAATAAACTCCTGCTGAAGCTCAAAGTCATCTCTGCACATGGGGAACTTTTAAAATTAGCATGCCAATAAATGAGTCTCCATGCTGAATAAAACCAGCCCCTAGGCCTGAGACAGAGGGAGAAGACAAGCCTGAGGTCAATGCTCTGCTCCCTGCTTAGAGGAGCTGGAGCCAGGGAAGACTTCTGATCTTTCCAAGTACCTGGAGTCCGCTTTCCCTAACCTGTGATGGCCACTCTGGCCCACATCCATCTGTGAAAGTCCTGCCTGGCAAGCTCAGCCTATGACAGGGCGCATGTACACAGAGACAGGCAATGTTTCCAGGGGACATGTGCATCTGGAGTGTGAAGAGAGAGGACATGTGCCATCTCTACAGAGCACCCCCTGTCTCATATGCCTTCTGGGCAGGCTTCATTTTAATTTGCAGTTGTTGGGCCCAATAAGGGAAGAAGACGGAATTAGGACCCAAATCTTGCTGGTTCTGAAATCTGTTTTTTTTTTTCTTCTCTTGAAGAAAGCCTGATTGTCACACATTATTTACCCACACAGAAAGACCAGCAAAGGACTGAAGAGTGTGTAAGTAATCACAACCCCACAATAATTAAGAGCAGTCTTCCTGCATGCAGGTGGTGAGTTAGGCCTGCCACCCCCAGAGAGGAGCTTTTTCGGGTTTAGGGGGTTGAGAAGGGACAGAAACAAGCACATGGACCTTCATAATAGAGTGTGGGATGCTGTGGAGGCTGCACCCCCTTGCTAACTAAACCCCACTAACGTAGTGTTGAGACGGCAGAAGGGTGAGACCCATCACTCAGACATGGGCCCTCTGGCTACACTGGACCCTGGGGTGAGGCAGAGTTGGCTTCCTAAAATGGGCCCAGAGCAGAGTGAAGCCCCCAGGAAGAGGAAAGGAACAGCATATGCAAAGGCCCAGAGCAAAGGGAAGAACATGGAACTCAATGATGTTTTTCAGGGAGCAGCCTTCTAACCTACAGAAACTGTTTTCAGAGTTCTACCATATGTACCTCCAAATATCTCCTCCATTCGATTGGCATGTTAGATCTTCCATCTCTTTTGAAAGCCAGTTCTGTCACTTATCTGCTGAGATGCAAATAAATGCCTGAGCATTGAGTTTTCAGGTTCCTCTCAAGACCAGCACATTTCCTGACTATTTTCTGAAACGATTAAGATCCAGGGGGGAAACTGAGAAGTCCCCTCAAGGGACAGACACAACTTCTTCCAGAGTCAGACTTGGCAGAAGGTGAAGTCCTGCTTGAACCAGGACTCTTTTTCTGGAAGTGTTATATGCAAGAGTGATGTGTGTTTCTGTCCACTACACCTGCAGTTCTGTACCAGGGAGCCATACTACCAGTATCAGAAAGGGACCCAGGAAGTCCCATGGGTCCCAAGCTGCTGCTTCCTAGACAGGAAGATAGCCTAGAATGAGGAGGAATGACTAGGTGTCTTCATGCTGGCAAAAACTGATTTGAGAAGCCTGACACCTGAGTCTGAGAAGTTTCCCAGATATCCATCAGTAAGGCACAAACATTGGCCAGTGGGAACATGGGCTACGTAAGCCAATAGACTAGCCTAGTTATTTGCCAGTGGTTTTCAAGTTATTCAGATCTTTGAGCTACTGCTTATTCTTTCATAGAACATGCATGTAATGAGGACACATGATATCACAGGTGTTATGATGGCTCTGTGAAGTTCTTAATGTTTTCAGACGTCAGTAGAGAATCAGCCTGTTGCAAGGTGTGCTGGTTTATGCCTCCAGAAGTTGGGAGGCCGAGGCAGGAGGCTTGGCATAAACTTGAGGCCTTCTTGGACTACAGAAAGAGGGAAGAAGAGAGAGGAGGAAGGGAAGAAGCAGACAGCTTATTGTCTGCTATATGGACATAAAAAGGAGATGCATGCATCCATTTCTCCTTGGCTTCTCTCACTGTGTGATCTCTCTCCATTCTTCAGGAAGCATGTGGTTTTCATAGGGCACTTTAGGGATTGTCAGAGCTGGAATGCAAAGAGAAACAGCCAGTATTCATCTCTCCACTTCAAGAAGAGGAGTTTTGAGTCCACAGCAAGACAATGCTTTTGAAAGCCAGGCATTTACAAGGGAAAAAAAAGTGAGGGGAAGTCTTCTGAATTCTTTAAACTCCAATAAAATATCAAGAGCCAGGCTGGGAGGACTCGATCACAGAGTCTTACTACAAAACTAGTGTAGAGAGAGCTCAAGATGTGACTTAAGAGGGGTTCAAACTGGAAAGAGGAAGAGGAAAAAATGCCCTAGAGGAGCCTGGGAAGGGGAGGAATGGGCAGACATGGTGCTCATCTGCCCTCATCCTCCTGTCCCCTCACTCTCTGGCCTTCACCCCAGGACTGAGCATTACAGAGACAGAGGGGAGGGAAGCACAGAACACTGAAGGGAGTATCCTGTTTCTCTGGGCTCAGGGAGTCGCCCACAGTTGGCTTGGCACTGGCATGGTAAGAAGTGCTGGTGTGGCTTTGCCAGAGAGGCACTCTTCTCCTGGTTCTTACTCACACTTCAAAGTGCAGACAATATCTCATTGACAAAGGTATCTTAAGCATGTGTTCTGAGCAATGCAGACTGCTACAGAAGCATCTAGAAAGGGTGCCAGTCTTGACTTGGGGGGAAACCAGGGGAAGTTTCTAACCAGAAGTGTGAGCAAAGATGCTAAGAGATGTGGCTCAGGGTGCTGAGCAGATAGCTCAGAGGTTAAAGGTAGAGCCTACCAGGCTGGGCTCATTTCCCCAGTAGCCACATAAAACCAGATGCAAAGTGGCACATGCATTTGCCATGGCTGCAGGGTCCCTGGTACCTGTGAGCATGGACACCCACACCCACACACTATAAATAAAATTTTAAGTTCATCTTTCCTTTTTATTAATTTACAGAGAGAGAGAGAGAGAGAGAGAGAGAGAGAGAGAGAGAGAGAGAGACCTCTTGCCACTACAAATGAACTCCAGACACACTTGTTACTTTGTGCACCTGGCTTTATTTACATGGGGATTCGGGAATTGAATGTGGGCAGCTGGCTTCACAAGCAAATTCTTTTAACCACTGAGCCATCTCCCAGCCCCTAAATAAATGAACTTAAAAAAAAAACGTGTCTTCAAAGAAGAGAAATGGGCCAGATGAAGAAGGAAATGGGGCAGTAGTATTTGAACATGAATGATATATTTAGAGGGCTGAAGTTCTACCACTGCTTATGAAGTGAATTAGGAAAGAAAGTCCCAAAGCAAAGAAAAGCAAGTCGTAGGGAAGAGGATGAAGGGCATAAGAGACCAGGTCACACAGGGCCCCAAAGTCTCCAGAGAATATGGATAATGGGCTAAGTACCACGGGGACATAGCAAAGGGCCCTTGAAGCTCAAGTTGGTCAAACTCTCCATTCCTCAAACTTCTACATCTTTCCCTAAAGATTTCCTCTCTTTGTCTGTTTCCCACTGGAAAGTAGATTGTTATATGACAAGAAAACATTCCTTCTTGATGGTTCTTTCCTTCATACCACAGAGCCTGCCCAGAACAAGATTTTGTTAAATACACTGAGCTGGGCCTATGAGTTGGAGCTCAGAGAGCCACCAGGATGTGACAGAGCCCAGCTCCTCCTCGGGAGCATGGCAACCATGGTAGGAGATTTCTGCCTATCTGGGCATGATAGAACCTTAACGCTCATCAAGAGACCATGTGTTGTGAGAGAAAAACTGTGATATTCTGCAGCAATGAACTTTGCTCATTGGAGGTTCTATCCTAGAGGCATCTCCGGGGTGACCACAGAAATGTCCCCCACCCGGGGAAGGGGAAGGCTGTGAGTAGAGGTGCCCTAGTCTTGGCCATGGGCTCATGGGGGGGGGCACTGAGGACCTGTCACAGGAGCAGAAGCCTCTGAAGACTCTCAGTGACAGCAGCACATAACCTGGGTGGTCTCCATGGGGCCCTTGTGCAGACAGAGTAAGGTTAGTTTGAGAAGGTGGAGCTCACAGCTGTCTGGATTGGAGAGCAGAGACAGGATCCAATCTCCAGAGATGAGTGACTCTAGTGGCATCTGAGGAACCGTTCCCCCTAGCATCACTGTCTGACTTCTGTGGAACTCTCCTGTCTGTTTTCTTTTTATGAACCTGACTTACCACGTACATTAATTTACATTTATTAAATAGGTGAAGCAAATCATTAGAACTTAAATTCTGTGTCTAGAACTAGATCATAATTTGCTGGCTGAATCCCCAGAAACTAGAATGCAACCCACCAGAGCAGGTGTTCAAAAATTATTTATTTCATGTATTTAGTCATTGGAATGCTAGGTGGTTAGACTTAGGCCTCCAAGAGTAGAAATATTTCTCCCAAGGTCATATGAAAAGCTCACTAGTTCCAAGCTGGTGGCTTCTCTGGGCTGTGGTGCCCCCACAGGAGAAGAGCTGAATTGTCCCATCCCCAACCCAGGAGCATTGCCTGGCCAGTTCCAATGAGGAGCCTTGCAGGTGATGATAGCTAACAGCAAAGCCTATGGATGGAGATGCTGCGGGTTGGAGCTGTGTGGATGGGCTAAGACAAGAACAGAGCAAGCCCCATGCACACGATGGAGCTGGTGAATGCCAGGGACTGAAGGAGTGTGCACAACAAGGCTGGAGTGAGAGATGCAGTTGGAGTGAGAAATTAGGCTAGAGCACCTGGAGGAATAAGCAGGGAGTCAAGGGAGAGGCAGGAGGTCTGCTAGGCTGAGAGCTGTATTAATGAATCTCTCCAAGGCTGCAGACTTCTGCCTCCTCGGAAATCACAATCACTGTACATGCAGTAGTCTGTCCTCCAAGTCAGAAAATGCATCAGCTGATGGTTATTTTGATACCCTGAATAAAAAGCTCTTTCGAGAAAATCTAGAACAGGAAAACGTTCTCATTCTCTGCTTGTCAGCACCATTCTTTCTGGCCTCCGCCCTCTCAGCTGTTCACTTCTATAAATGTAGCTGGTCCTTCTCTCGGTGACCTGGGAGCGGGGCATTTCTCTTTGAGTCTTTCATGCAAGTGGAAAAGGTACTTGGATATGGTCTCTGAACCAAACCTGGTCAGATAATGGAACCTGCTGGAAACCAACCCAGGCAGGGATGGGTAATTTGATATCTACAAAGGGCCTTGACCATTGTTGGATTCATTGTTGGAGCATATGCTGAACACCTGCTGTACATCAGGTCACTACATTAAGACCTGGGAAGACTGTGACAAGCTGATAACCAGTCACTATGGGAACTCTGAGAGTTAGTGCCACAGCCAGTATACCAACAGATAATCTTTGAGGTTTTTGTATGTTTGTTGTTTACAGATTTTTATTTGCTCAAGAACTTTCAAATTCAGGGACAGAGACAGATGTAGCTAGAATTGTAAAAAACACTTATTAAAGCAACATGTGTCATAAGAATCTGATCAACAAAGTGGGGGTGGGTCGTCGGGGCTTAGATTTTGCTTACTGCATTTTTAAGTTTCTCTCTTACATACCACATGAAATAGAACCACAAGTGCCTCAAATTCTTTTTTCCTTCTGAGTGACGCCACAAGGAGACAGACATACAAAAACTCCGTGTATGACAGTCGAATTCTGCTATA
>PVHP010000575.1:67088-84166 GCA_004024765.1 Zapus hudsonius
CCCCCCCCCCCCCCCCCCCCCCCCCCCCCCCCGCCGCCGCCCCAGACTGTATCTGAGTAACCCAGAAATGGACACAGCAAAGCAGACGCTCACCTCCAATTCCAGGGCTTTCTTCCTCCTCCTCAGATCACTTATTAGTATAGGTGTGGGGGCAAAGGGAAAAGTTGAAGTTGAGACCTCAGCAAGCAGACCCTTCCCCATGCTCAAGTGATCTGCACTGAGGACAACGGACCACCTCTAATTGTACCTCACTAAATCCCCACATTATGGAGCAGGATCATGACCTTTGGCTGAGCTGCACAGGTAAAATATCACCAGCCACGGGGAGATCAGTACCTCACCTTCCATCTGTCAATCTCCCACATTCATTCCTCCCTGTGGAGTCCACACAGGGTAGAGATTCTACATACCTTTCCAAAGGAAAAAGTTAAGACATATGACAAACTTAAGCTCAATCCGAAAAGAAGTGTGAAGGGGGTGTAAATCTTCAAAGAACCCAGAACAATTAAAATTACTAAGGGGCATTTGTTGAAGAATTTGGCAGTTTGGGGCTGTGGTGGAAACATCCTGGGGACAAGGGCAAGCAAGTCAAGACAGCCTCCTGTCAGCTTCTGGATCTATGAGGGGCGAGCAATGCTAGAGGCCAGCTAGGCGATCCAGCCCACTAAAGAGCCACTGGTAAGAATAAAAGGCAGTTTGGGAGACACCTGGGCTGGGCCAGAAGCTTGGCTTTCTTCTCAGTGTGCAAGCTACAAAGGGAGACACAAGCCAGCCCAGGAGACACTGGAGGCCCCCAAGGCAGGAGGCCTGGGGATGAGAGGAACCCAGCCTCCCCTTCACAGAGCTGGGAGCAACTCTGCCTATCTCAGCCTTTGGGGGCCCATGGGTGCCTTCGCCCAGCAACCCTTCCTGGTGTTCTAGAAAGTCTCATCCCCAGCTTTGGACACTTCTCTCTACATTTCTCTTTGACCTCTAGAGGTATGAATCCTTCCCGGGGTTGGATCTGGACAGCCCTCCTGGGATCTACTGATCTGTAGTCCCCAAGACCCCTACAGCCTGGCATCACCGCCTAGTAACCGAGCAGGTGCCGGGATGGGGTGGGGGTGGGGTGTGGCGGGGAGCAGAAGGGTGGGGTGGGGTGGGGGGCAGGATTTGGAGAGGGTGTGACTCAGGAGCCAGGAGGAGGGGCTAAAAACATTCAAGAAGCCTGTTATAGCAGCTCCACGCTGCAGCGCAGCAGAGAGCGCCCGGAGCCAGAGGGGAGCGCATCGGTGAGTCAGGCTGCCCCGAGCCGAGCCCGGAGAGGGGCGCAGAGCGATGCGGGGCGGGGCGGGCGACTGGGCTCCCCGGGACAGTATGCGCGGAACCCCATCTGGCGAGAGAGCTCCCGAGGGCTAGAATGCAGCCCTAAAAAGGAGTGTCCCGAGTGGACGTGGGGACGCGAGATTCTAGGAGGGCGGGGAAGGCTTTCCTTGGTTGTGGAATTCCTGGTCGCAGGAGCTCCCCTGGCGCGTGCAGAAGCCCCAGGGCTCTGGGGCTGGACGGGGACCGCTCGCCGGAGCGCGGACGGAGGCAGGGATGCGCGGGGCTGGAGCGCGCTGGTGGTGGAGCGGTGGCCGGTGCGGTGGATGGCGAGTGCACCGCGCGCGGCTGGGGAGAGCGCACAGTCCCAAAGCGCTCCGCTGCCCCCTGCCAAGAGGACCGCAGGAGCAGGGCGCCCTAGACTTGCTGAAGGACATGGAGCATGCGTCTCTGGACTCCTATTTGTCACCACAGTAGTGGGAACCCAGATTGTGGGTGCCAGGGTTGGCTGCGCAAGCCTGAGCGCCTAGTGCGGAGGTCCGGCGCACTGGGACCCTCCACCGAGCCTGGACATCTGAAGGCTTAGTCCTATGCTGTGCTCACATGCTGTCCGCTGTCAGGTGAGGGAGAAACTGGCACACAGGGTTGGGGTTGGGGAGCAGTGCCTGGGGTTCAGGGGAAGAGTCTGGGGGGGAGGGTGTCTGAGGTCAGGGAGTTGCAACTTTGAACCAGTGTGTAAACATGTGGCTTAGCTTAGCTCCCTTAGATTACAATGCTTTTGCTCTCAAAAACTTTCTGAGATTCTTATGGAAGGTGTTTTCTGCTTGACCTTTCTCTTCTCCTTTACTTGAGAGATTAAAAAAAGAGCTGCTTGCTAGGCTGGTTTTTCCAAGTTGTTCCAGGCTGGAAATTGTAACAGTTTGAAAGATAATTTATGGGTGTTTCATGTATTAAAGTGTATTACAGCAAAGCCTTTGGGTTCTGTGGGTATTAAGGAAAACTTAGTGCACGTTCCCAGCTGAAAACCAAAATAGTGTTCTCCTGGGTGTCTTTGCCCCATGTGCCATGCATGGAAGACCAATGAAATCCTAGAGAAAAAGCTCTTGATTAATTGTCCATCTGCCTAGTGTACCCACTGCCAGTACCAATCTCCTCCAACCCCACGTTGTCACCGCCAGCTGCAGCCTCCAAACTCAAGAACAGTAGAGAAGGGCCAAACAGAAATTCCCCTCCAGGGTCTTGAACTCCTGAAACTGACAGTCAAGTTTGCTGAAAGGGATGATTTCTCTCTCTGCAAGTAGTCAGCTCTGTCAACCCTTCTGGTCCCGTGGTTACAGTTTCCTACCCAATGAGACTTTTTCCCTCTCTGCAATCTCAGAAGAAAGGCCTCTTTAGATCTGCCAAGTCTTTTCTGTTGAGTAAACCATGTGTCAGCCTGGCAACCTGAATGTCGGTTCATGGTGGATAGTATTCCCAGAGGTTCAGAGAGTGTCAGTAGCTGGGGTGAGCCAGGTCTGGGGCTGAGGCTGGCCCAGCTGGCATTGGCTTGCAGAAGACATGACCGCCCACTTGTTGAGAAATTGAAGGGGAATGGAGTTAATGCCACATTCTGCTATACCCTTCACCATCCTGTCCCCAGAATTTTTAGGCAGATGTAAAAAGGGAAGCCTCCACAGGAAAATAGAGGGGAGCACTGTCCATAGGATGTCAAGGTCTCCAGAGGGATTGATAGCCAGCAGGAGCCATGGTTGTCCCTGGTCAGCCAGTTGAAGTAGCCCAGGACCCCCGGGGAACTGGGCCCACTCAGGACAGTTATGCTAGTGTTGGTGGCTTAGCTCCTAGCTTGTAAACTCTCAACAAAGAATGAGATTCTCACCTTCTCCTGTTACCAACCCCATAACTCCCCTGCCCTGAGGGCCCGTGAGAGGAAAGGATGAGACTCCACTCTCCCATTCTCCTCCAGGAAGAACTCTTTGCCCAGGCCAGCAAGGGGGCCGACATCAGCAGGGAGGGTAGGGCATGGCAGGGCAGGGCTAGAGCCCCAGGGAAGTTTCTCATCATTACTGAGATTCAACTGATGAGAAAATCACACAAGTTTACTTCTAATCGAGTGCTGAGCATGCCTGCTGCTCACTTGTAGAGGGAGGATCGTCCCAAAGCTGCAGAGAAACCACAGAGCACAGCCACTGCTGGTCTCTGCTGGCCAAGCAGCAGGGCTATGGCCCAGATCGCACACAAACATCAGTACCACACCAAGGCCCAGAGGCCTGGCCGTTTACTTTCTTCCAATAAGAACATGTAGGGATTCCAGCGTCTAGTGGAGGCCTTCTTCTCTTAAGAAGCAGTGGAAGGTTTGCAGAGGGGTTACACAAAATCTCGGCATATCTATGAGTAAACAACCTGCGTCCCTAGAAGGTGTCTCTTTCCTTCTCTGACTGGCACTTCTGTATTTATACATGGTCAGTGATCAGCTTTGAGACTTAACCAGTCCTGATAAGTCAACTGTGAGGGATCAATGTCACAGAGCTTTGCATGGTGGCTTTGGGCAAATTAATAAGGAGGAAAGACCCTTCCCCAGATGTTTTCTGGGGTACTCACTTCATGACGGTGGGAATACAGTTAAGATCCTAATTCCAAATAGAATGATGTGGATGACTCTGAGACCAACGTGCAGATAAAGAAATGGAGACTGGCTCAGTGGCGTTGTAGTTGGGGGTGCACCACACGGAGATGTGCCTTCATTAGATGAGGAAAATAGATCTTTGGCCACAATGTTCAAAGGAACCCCCAAACAGGAACGTGCACCAGAGAAGGCTTACTTGTGGGTCATCATGTTCTCATTGCTCTTCTGTGGGCTATGTTTCTATTGGTCTCAGACTATGACATAGTAGGAATCAGATTTAAAATGTTGAAAGGATCTCTCGACATTTTTCTCCTGTGTTTTGGGTGAACTAGTTTCCTGAGGTGGTTTCTCAACTGTGAGAAAGAAAGGAAGGCAACTCTGTGACCTTGAGCAAGTCACTAAACTCAAAATCTATGGATTTAGAATATTACTGCATGATAACATTTCTCAATGGGGCCATTGATACTTTAGGGCCATTCTTGGTTTAGCGGGGCGGATCTAAAATAGTGCAGGAAGTTTAGCAAGCCTGCCTCATCTATGAAATGTCGGAAGTCATGGTGGCAACCAACTTTGCTTCTCTGTAAGGCTAAAGACTTGCATTAAAGGCAAGAGATGCTCACCAGTAAGAATCCCCTTGCAAATGATCTTCCAGGCCCTTCTGTTTCGGCATCTATGATACAGTCATTGAAATGGGGCTTCAAAGCCCAGATACAACCTTGGTCCTCTGAGTCAGCTTATCAGATCAATGCCTCCATCAACAGGGCCTCAAGCTATGGTCCTGCCAGGTGTCACCTTCTGCCTTCTCTGACTGGACGTTCACGCCAAATAACCCACAGGAAAATTAATCCAGAAGGAGTGAGGGAAAAGAAGTGGGCATTGGAGCCTGGCCTTCCTCCTCAGCCATATGCTGTTGAAAGCTCAGGCAGATGACCTGCCCAGGGAGCCTCCAACACTGGAGGAAAAATGGATGTAAGAGACTTAAAGAGATTCCCACAAGAGGTGGATCTGATGGCAGACTCTGTCAGGCGGAGCTACCTACAGTGTTTTTTGAATTGCCCATAAGTTTGGCCAACCTTATGCGCGTGCAGCAAGTCTTTTTTATTAGTAAAAGTATTAGTTAGAGGCAGGCAGCCAGGACTTCCCTGCAAATTCCTTGCTAGACTAGCAGCTCCAGAGAGCCTTTGGCACTGCTTGCAGTGGCTTCTGCAGGTGGAGAGCCTGTGAGTGGCTGAATGTGGCCATGAAGTCCGCAGGAATGTGTAGTTCAAGTTTTGCACAGAAGCTGATCCATGCTGGGCAGTTACAACCCACTACTACTGGAATCATTTCCCAGTAACCACGAGGTATTTGCTGTCTTTGGAGGATGTTATAGGAATGCATACTTGTTCCTCACCCCCAAGTCATTAGAAGTGGGAGAGAAAACGAATGCATGGTCAGGGTCGATTTTCCTGTTTCCTTTGGCTGTTACCTCAGTAGTAAGGGTTGGTATTTTTGTTTTCTTTTACCATCCCCTGCGTGCTGTTCCTAAGTGAGCCCAGGGACAACAGTTGCTTCTGGTGGAAGCAAGAACTCAGCCCTGTCCATCACAGTGGCTCTTCATCACTGTGGTTGACAACCCTCATTACTCACAGGTGACTTGCTCCGTCTGATGAAATCCCATGCTTTGATCTGAGTAGACCTGGCTCAGAGGTCAGCAGACTGAAGTCCTACCTTATGGTTGTGAGTAACCATGGGTTGAACCCCCGTGGTGTGTGGGAGATGCCAGGAGGGACCACCTCTCTTTGGATTGTGGTTATGTGTCAGTCAGAAAATAATACTTTTCAATGAAATCAGTGTTTAAAAAAGATCAAAGACATACTGGTTTCTGGCTGCCTGAAGGATGATAGAGGAAGGAACGAAGAAGGAAGGATGCAGCGCTCTCAGCAGAGCAGAGCCTGGGAGGACCAGTTTCCTCATCTGATAGCAAAACTCCCAGCAGTGCTTGATGTCTACAGGGCTTGACATGAACAGACTCTTCCTCCCTGGGGGTGTGATGGGGAAGGAATGGTCTCCTCACAGAGAAGACAACATCTTCTTTCATATGTCGTGTTTCTGTGTATGAAGTTTTGTTGTATTAGGACATGAAATCTTTTAGTAGCGTTGAAGTCTTCTCTAGGAATTTACTCATCTGTATCTGAACCTTGGGTAATTAACATTCTCACTTTGATGAACTTTCAACGCAACATTTCATCTTCTGAATTATATTGGCCTCGTAACATCTGGGCAAAAGCTACTCGTGGGTATTCACATGTAATTTTCTGTTGGAGACAAACTTCTGTCAGACTTTTCTGTCAGAAAACGTTAGGCAATGCTCTTGAAATAAGATATTTCTTGAAAATGGTTGTAGATACTGGTTTTTATTCTCTTCCTTATATAACAACCCTTCTGTGTCTTTAAGATCGTAAGTATCTTATCACACGAACAAGAAAAGGGAGAATGTGGCAGCCTAGCGCATGCTCCCCCAGATGCAGGCCGGGGTGGGCAGCTGCTGCTGACCAGCATGAAACCTGGGGTCCCCCCCCACCACCACAGGAGAGACCCCTCATATATCAGGAAAGCTCTGCGAGCACCGGATTTTTCTCTCTCAATGGGCATTTGTGTGAGTGTTCCTAGGGAACAGGGCCCCATGTGTGGGAGACTGATCACGAATACACACCCCAGCCCTGCATCAGGGAGCTTACAAGAGTCAAGAGAAAACTTGTTTCTGAGGTTCAGCAGGCCATGCCCATGAGTGAGGCCAAGGTGAGCAGGGTCTGTGGAAATCTAGAAGTGATGTACCACAGTGGAAGGAGACAGGTAGCCTGCTCACATCCACTCAATATAAATGAAAACCTTGAATTTGAATATATAATTACTTCACTTAAACACTCCCCCACCTGCATGAAACTAGGCCTGATGGTCTGGGCCTGCCATTCCAGCTACACAGGAGGCTGAAAGAACAGGATTAAAGGTCAAAGCCCTACCTGGGCTACTTCAGAAGGCCCTGCCTCAAAATCAATAAGAAAGGGGGTCTAGTGGCTAAAGCCTGGTGTCTGTGAGGCCCTTTGATCAATCTCCACGACTGGAGGAAAGAAAATCTCAGTGGACCCCACAAGACCTGTGTGTGGGCTTTAAATTTTCCTAATTTAAATTAACCCCATGGAAAACAGGAGCCAACTGAAAAAGTGCTAGTTGTGTGTCCCTAAGAGCTCCATGAAGGGAGAGACAAGAATAGGCAGGAACTTCAGGAAGGCTTTGGGAAGCGGTGGGTCCTCCAAGGCCTGCAGGACACTTTGAAGTTCTGGCAGAGAGTCCATCAGGGGTGGTTTGGGATTTGTGAGCACCACACTATTTAATCTCCCTGAGCCTCTGGTTGGGGGATGGAATGCTGACTGCAGAGGGCAGTGGTGGGGATGAGGAGACCATTGCTGGTGAGCTCTGCTCCTGGCATGTGGTGGGTGCAGGTGTAGGAAGCTGAGGGCTACTGAATGGGGGGGGGGGGCTCACGGAAACCTGCACACAGCTGCTTTCCAGGGATCCAGTCTCCCCTGCAGTTTCTGCCCTGAAAAGCACCAAGGATATAGGTGCTTCTCCCCTTTCCTGCCCCTCTCCCTGCGGCTCCCCAGGGCCTGTGGATGCCTGTCTGGTGCCCTCCCAGAATCCCACCCAGCCCAGCCTGGGCCACTACAGACAACAACCACATACTCAGTACCAAAAGCTCTGGGGGCTGTATGGACATGCACAGCAAATATTCAAGGAATTCTTAGGAATAAAAAAATGCATAAATCTGGATTTTTGCATGAGGACATCACAGGAACATGTTTTCTCAATTAGTGTGCACATTGTTTGGAGTGAAGTCACCAGTCCCCAGCCTGTCAGGAAGTAGGGAGCCACCTGATCTCGACTTCTCTTTCCATGACCTAATCTTATTCAGCCAACCAGCCACTGCCCCTCGATGTCAGACAGAATCATCCCCAAAGCCCATGCCAGGGTGGGGGACAAACACACTCCCCTGACAAGCAATCTAACTTCAGGTCCTGGATGCACTCAACAGAAATCGGGAAAAACAATTACACCCTTACTGGTGGAAGGACAGAGTCCTCAAAGCTGGTGCTTTTCTTTTCCCTTAGCATTTATTGTTAGATGTGACCGCACATGGCCCAGCAGAGCAGATGAATTCTTTAGGTTCCAAAAGGAGAGAAAATAGTCTCTTTTGCAAAAGCACACATCAACAGCCTAAAATATCACCCGTCAGAGCCTGCGATCAGTGATTATGTCCTCTGGATGATGGTTTCCTGCGCTGACTCTTTTCCAAGCAATGGCTTTGTCAGATATTTGTAATTTCTGAAATATTTTATTAATGATGTCCCCTTGGCTGAAGGATGAGCCAGAGTGTACAATTAGCAGTGTGCCTCCGCAGCAACACACAGCAGCAAGACATCCACCCAGAGCAGCAGGAGGCCGAGGGACATTTCAGATTATCTGTCCCAGAGTCCAGGAAGGAAATCGTCTTTCCAAATACAGGTCAAGACCTCCTTAGCAGGTTGAGAGATAAATTTAGGCTACAACTCTCATTAAGATGAAGGAAGGAAAGGCTGGAAAGAAGGAAGAAAGGAAGGAAGGAAGGAAGGAAGGAAGGAAGGAAGGAAGGGAGGGAGGGAGGGAGGGAGGGAGGGAAGGGAGGAGAAATAAATAAAAAGATTTAATGGCCTAATAGTGCAGGTGCCAGTGAAATCTTGTTTTCACTTGTATATTTGTGTACACATGTGTATGTGCAAGCTGATTCATGATGAAAAATATTTTCTTTTTAAACCATGAGTTATAGTTTTTTAAAATATTTTATTTATTCATTTTCTATCAGAGATACAGAGAGAGAGAGAGAGAGAGAGAGAGAGAGAGAGAAAGAGAGAGAGAGGGCACCAGGGCCACCACCTTGTTGGTCTGGCTTATGTGGGTCCTGGAGAATTGGACCCATAGCCTTAGTCACTGGAGGCAAGTGCCTTAACCGCTAAGCCATCTCTCCAGCCCAAGTTATAGTTTTTTTTTTTAAAATATTTATTTGTAAGCAGAGGGAGATGGACAGAAAAACAAAGAGAGAGTGGGTGCACCAGGGCCTCCAGCCATTGCAGACAAACTCCATATGCATGCACCACTTTGTGCATCTGGCTTTACATGGGTCCTGGGGAATTGAACTTGTATTGTTAGATTTTGGAGGCAAGCGTCTTAACCACTGAGCCATCTCTCCACCCTGAGTTATAGTCTTTGTTTTGTCTTGTTTTAAATAACTTTGAAAGCTGCTGGTATAAAAGACAGAGTGTTATAGAAAAGGGTAAAGCTGTGAAGCCAGATGGCCTTGGGGCTTGATTCCAGTTCTGTGATTTCTCATTGTATGGCCTTGGGTCACCTTATAACATGAGTGTCTGCTCTGAAAGATGGGACCAGTCACTTGTCATAGAGCTACTGCTTAGATTACATGACAAAGACATATGAAGTGCCTGCCACTGAGAATCCCCAGCAAGGGGAGGCCCTTTGTAGATACAATCCTCTCCCCACTCCTCTTCCTCCTCTCCCATTCCTGCTCTTTTCTTCTTTTTCTGGCCTCTTTCTCTTCCCTCTTCTCTCCTTCTTCCATGTGATTACTCAAACTCATCAGAGCTATGAAGTTTTTGATCCCTGGGGCTTGCATTTTCTATGCAAGCTCAGCAAAGAAGCACCAATGATCCTATTTTATCTTTGGCCCCATCTTGTTCTCCATTCCCCCATTTTCAACTGGCAGAGCCATCTTTCTAAGATCCTGTCCCCTGAGATATGACCCTAAAGGGCACTAGGCACTCATCTCTGTCACTGGGAACGCTCTGAAGGATGTCATGTTCTTTCCTGACCTTTTTATGGGATAGATGCTTTGGCCATAGTGTGGGGACAGAGCTTCTGTCCCCACAAAATCATATCTTTCCCCCTCAGTATATTTTTAAAGTTAATATCTTTATTATGAATAAGTATATGCATGTATGAGCAAATCTTGTGAAACTGCCCCCATTTCCCTCCTCTCTGTCCCCTACCCACTGGGATCCTCCTAGGTTCGAATACTGGATCTGTCCATAGGTCAGGGGTTAGGAACTGCACCAGAGGTAGCCAGTTTTTCTCTTTTTCTTTCCCCTTTGTGCTTTATTGCTGAGGGGAGCAATGTCCCTGAATATTCTCCCCCACCAGGGCTCTTACATTCTTTCCATCCTCTCTTCCACCCAGTTCCCTGAGTTATGGTGGGTGAGTTTTAAGTCTGCTTTATTGTTGAGATCTTAAGTGTCTCTGGACCTCTGCCCACAACCACCACAGCAAGTCAGATAACCCATGAAAGGTCAATGGAGACAGACACCAACCATACCCCTCAGTATGTTTTTATAAGAACAGCGAGGCTAAAATACTATTAGAATATCGATATCATCAAAATTTTAAAGAATTCCTGCTCAGAGCAGAGAGCCGATGTCCTGAGTGGGGTTCAGAGCTGCTGCAGCACGAAGGGCTTCATTTTCTCTCCTCAGAAGCAGCTGGAAGGCTGGAAATGTGGACACTGGAGTGACACACATTCACATAAGACAAGCTTAATCCTCGCTCACAGCCTAACTGGCTGTTGGCCACTGACCTTGGCTGCAGGCTGTCCAGTGGAGGGCACTGGAAAGAGGACTTTAGGACCACCAAGGTGATGGGCCCCAATTTCCTTGAGAGCCTGGCTAATGAGGACAGATCAGTGTTGACAGGCTGCTTGGCTCTTTGTTCATGGAGGAAGCATCGCACCCCTTCTGCACTTCCCTTTGCTCCCCTGGGGCTCATTCCAACTCTTCTAGTAAAATGCCCTTCCTCCAGCCTCTGTTTTCACCACGAAGACTTAAAGAGGATTATTTGTGACATCTCCTCAAAGGCTGAATTCCAAAGGCCCAGACCAAAGACTTCTGGCTCCTTCGAGGCAGTTTGAGGATTTGGGACAATGAGACTGTTGAGGGGGAATGAACCTGGTCTTCAAGGTGTAATTTTCATTTCCATCAGAATATCCAACCACATCATCACACAAAATGAATGGTGTAGACCAAGGGACATTTTAAATGGCATTTGTAGCAGAAGAGGGACATTGGCCCCATCAGATGCAGAGCCACCCTGAGCAGGTGTTAATACTGAGCCACACATCGGGACATTGGAGTAGACTATAAGCCGGGCAGCGGAATGATGCAGGAATTCATTGCTGATGCACCTGGGTCTTCGGAAAAGCAAATGCTGACTAACTTTTCCTGTGCCCAAAAGGGGAGGGAGGGAAGAGTGTATTTCTTCCCTTTCTGCAACTTGCAATGACAAATGAAATCACTTGTCCCAGAAATAACACACCACCAAGAATGTTTCTCATGCATGAAGCAAACCACCTTGCTGGGTGGGTTTGAGGTATTGTGTCTGTGTTCCCACAGGGAACATGTGAACCCTTGGCGGTGTTTGCATTTTCTCCGGGGCAGAGATCAGCACCAAAGCCCAACTCCAGACTCCATGCCCCTGTATCAGCCTCTCTGTCTTGAAATGAAAGCAAGTATTTGAGGGGTGGAGTTTTTAAGCGCTGTTGATTTTGACTTTTTCCAAAAAAGAGCAAGATGTGTCAGAAAGCATAGGGCCGAAAAAAGCAATGAATATATCCCCAAAGGTTCTTTTTAAAGCATCTTTACTCAGCAAGAAAAAAAAGTAATTTTAAATCACCACAGTGTGCACTTCTCAGTCATTTCCACTTTGTTAATGATTATAGACCTCTGTAGCTATTTCTTTTAGGAGTTGGAAGTTTTTACACAAAGTGAAAAATTCAGATGTAATTTATTTATTTCCATTCAGTCATAGATGAGGGATTCAACCCTGGTTCAGAATAACGTCCTGTGCAGTTATTATGAGCTGTGTAACTTAGGCAAACCGAGGAGTCTGTGTCTTAATCTGTAGAGCGTGGATAATTATATTGACCTGCATTCCCGATGGGACCTTGCTCTGACTGTGGATGTAGAGAGGAAAACACCTGACCTATAGATACTAGAGGCCAGAAGTGAGGGGGACCGTGAGTGACTCCAGGTGCTAGGTTGGCATTGCCATGGGAAGGGGAGAAGCCAGACGACAGTCACTTGCCCCAAGGGCAGGGTCTGCTGTGCAAGCACCCTCAGAGCCTGGGATGTAGCCAGGTGTTCCTGATCTGGTCAGGTGGAGACCCACTGAGTAGGCAGGCCCCTGGCTGGCAGAAGCCACAAGATCTGGAGGAAAGGCTGCAATGTGTAAGATATTCGAGAAGAGTCTCCAGGTACTTAGTCCCAGGGGTGGGGCTTAAGGCTTCTGTGTCTGACAGCATTGCTGCAGCTTTCTGGCTGTCAGTGTTCTCAGATATAAAGTGGGACTAGTAACACTTCTTAGTGTAAACATTGAGAGAGGTGACTTGGCCCAATCAGCACCCATCTATAACATGAGCATTGTACATGACGTCGTGTGACATCACTGATGCTCTGTGACCTACCTGATCATTGAGTCAGGTGGACTTGAGGACACGAAGTTCCTAAGTCCCTTGGTCTTCATGGGTCTCCCTGAGTCTCCTTTGCTGTCTCTTCTTGACCTCTAAATGAGTCCCCTGGGTTCTGTTAAGACTTCTCTTCATTTTCCTGCTCATTCTCTTCCTGGATGATGTCATCCTGCCCAACATTAGCTGCGACCTAAGATCCTGGGTGTCTGTTTCCTTTCTGGACCTCTCCCCTGGGGCCTGGCTCTGGTGTTCTGTGGGCACATCTGCTTGGATATCTAACAGACATCTCAAATTGAGACTTTTTGACCCCAAAACTACTCTTCTCCTAGTCTGATTTTAGTATTCTTGATTTTAGATAATGATGTAATTATTCCCACAAAATAATGTAGAAATTGCTCCTAGTTCTACTTTCCTCCTCACTGTTCAAAGCCAGTTAAGCAGTAAGTCTTGTTGGCATCACCCCAAGACACAAGCAGAATCCAAACACTGTGTGCCGCCCATTCGTGGGAGCATCCATCCATCGTCATGGAGTTCCCCTGGACCACCGGCCCTCACACTTCTTGCCCTGCAGCCTTTTAACTCAGCCGCAGTCAGTAGATTCTGGTGAAGATGGAGATCCTGTCAGGGTATTTCCCAGCCTCCAATTGCTTTCCATTATACATAGAATAAAATCCATACTCTGGCCAAGCATTAAAGACAGGAGGGTTCAAGGTCATCCTCAGCCAGATAGCAAGTTCAAGGTCAGCCTAGTTTACATGAGACCTTGTCTCAAAAAAAAAAAATGCCTACTCTTGCCATGACCTGTTGCATACAGTAACATTTAGGGCTCATTTAGGGCTCCCCAGAATGTCACCTCCTTGATCACCCTCAGATAAAATATCTACCCCCACGCCCATGAAAGCCTGTCACTCGAATCTGTCACCTGCTTCACTGATCTCAATGTACTTAATTCTTTGAATTTGTTTTCTTGTTTTATGGTCTCCTCCATAAGCATGGAAGATAAGAGTAGGAAATTTGTTCTGTTCACCGAATAGTTCATCATATAGTAGGAGCTGCAGATGGTATTTGTCGGATGAGTGCTTCAGCGACTAAGTGATAAGCCTGGTACAGTAGTGGTTTCCTGTAGAAGGGTAGGCAAGTTTCTGGAATCACCTGTCTCTCCAAAGTAGCTAAAATGGAGCAGGCCTTCCCAAGCAGCTTCACCTCAAGCATGCGTACATCCAGAGATAGCCCTCCTGTAGGTTAAAGCAGCTGAATCATGAATCTTTAAACGACCAAAGAGTTAGGGATCCCAGGTGCCATTGGAGAGAGAGCTGAGGTGAGAATGGGCAATGGGGGAACAGGGCTGGCCAGGGCAATCAGAGCTCTGGGTGCCTTGGGTCAAGAGGAGCCCAGCACAGAGGAAAGGGAGGGTCTGAGGAAGAAAGAGGGTACATCTCTGAGATTTAGCTTTTGGCCCACTTGGCCACAGAGGGGACAGGGGATGTGTCTGCCATCCTGTGACCTGCCTGTGAGGAGCCAGGGAAAGGAAATGAGAGTTGGACTGGGAAGGCAAATGACAGGTGAGCAGCCAAGCTGTGTGCACTATTTTTTTTTGTGTGTGTGCACTATTCAAACAGCTGGGCTTCGGTGCAAACAGCCATCACAGTAATACCACATGGAACAGTGGTTGGCATCTTCCAGGTGACATGGGGTTTCTCTCCCTCTATCCATGCCTGCCCCCACACCATCTCACAAGGACTTTTGAAGGAGATGAAGTGGAGGATGAGGGGTTCAAGCTCATAAGACCGATGCCCCAGATTCCAGGGGATGTCATCTGGATTGGCAGGCAGTGGAGTTCACAAGGGAGCAGAGCACACACCATAGGTCCAGAGCTCAGACCATTCCAACATCTTCTCTAAGAAATAGTGTGGTCAGGGACCGTGCTGGCAGGGCTACCTTGGGACACCGACTCATGACTGGCTCGTTTTGCTGCCTCGTTACTTCTGAGGAGATGACTGTATGAGATTCCCTGGCCAACACCTCATTTTATTGGTCTGTTAATTTAGGTTTAAAGTAACACACCTCAGATGTAGACAGCTTACTCCAACTTCCCAAAAATATTCTTATGAAAATTTACAAGGTCTAAAGAGTGATATAATGGTGATGAAATTCACATGTGTTGGAATACTCATATGTCTAATTTAACCCTGACTCAGTGCATAGAAATACGGATTCTCCCGCAGACATAGCCTCATAGTTGCCTGGTGCTGTGGGCCTTGCAGAGGTAGCAGAGTGAGGTTGTCACACAGCCATTGGAAGTTTCAAACCCTGGCCTCACTGGCTGATCATCCATGCCTGCTTCCCCATGGCTTCTCATTCACCAAATCCATCTGCTAATCTGTCACTAGGCCTTCTTGACATACACAGGTTTGATGCTCACACACTTCTCCATCAAAGCTCCATCTCTCAGCCTTCATACTAGGAAATATATAGCTGACCAAGGCTCGGACTGATGCTTGCCCCAGGGGCAAATGCTCTCTGAGGAGCCATCAAATTCTCTCCATTAGAAGCCAATAAACCACTCCCTGGCGTGCAACGAGCAGAAGACTGGACTTGGTCCTTCCTTCCTTCCTGTGTGACATTAAATCAATTACACAAACTGCCAGGATCTCATTTCCTGAACCATAGAAATGGACTCATCACAACACTTCTCTTACAAAGTGATTGAAAGGAGAGGAGATGTGGGATCCTCAGCCCAGTGCTAGGCATAGAAAAGCTGCTCAACCAATGGCAGTGATGCTGGTTATGGTAATAAAATCTTGGAAAGTAAAATTCAGACATCAGTCAATGATTCATCGAAATATTTTGGAGTTTGAGGTGAGAGCAAAAGAATAGAGTTCACAATGTGGGAAGGGAATCCCCACCCAGAATCACACGAGTTTGTGTTTCCCCATATGACTTGATGCTCATTTGTGGGGTGAGTAAGGTTATACCCTCTGTAAAATGGACTAATAATAGTAACGCTGTGATGATTGGGTGCAGTAATGCTATAAAATGGTTAACGTAGCATGAGGCACACAAGCCTCAAAACCTGATTATTAGTATTATTCTTTGCTCTTGCTCTTGCTATGACAACTGGCCTTTCTAGCCAGCCCCTCTCAGCCACCTCTTTACCCAGGTCTCTTTACCTGGCTCCCAGAATTAGGACCATGAATTCCCTATCCCCAGAGTCCTCTTCTTTTTGCAAGGCATTTTCAGCCTTTTCTGGGGAGCACTCCTCACAGCTTCCAGATGGCCCTGTAGTAAGGAAACACAGTGTCAGGCTTTGCCCAGCAGGAATAGCTCAGAGTTGATCCCACCTAGTTCTCACCTCTCATTCCTGGGAGGGTCAGAGAAACCCGGGAGCCAGGCCACCTGAGGAGGTTATATTCAGCAAGCAGTGGAGGGCAAGGAGCCAATATGTGGCTTTTACCATTGGCCCTTCTAGGGAGTGCTGACCCAGGACAGAAAAGGATTTGCAGACAGGGATCCTCCATCTGTGGAAATAAATCACAGAGCTTCTCATTTCTGATCAAAGCTACGAAAACACATAAATGTGAGCACGTTTCTGCCTGTGTTCCCAAGCTAACGCAAAAATGGCGGAACTTTTTGGTTCCATCAAAATTGCTAATTCAAAACAATTCCTAATGCAACAGAATCATCTATGTTAGTGCTGATCATTCACCAGGAATTATTGTGTTCTTACTGTGTGCACACACTGTCCTGAGCATTGTAATGACACTTATGACTTACATCTGTCCACAAGGGGCTAAGAGACATGCCATCTGATTAGAAATTCTTATTTGAACTTTAGAATCACTGGGACAAACCTAATACCACAGAGCTGGCCATCAGATAGATTTTCCCATGGAGAATAAATAACATAACCAAAGACATTTCATTCTAATACCTCTTGTCTCCTAGTAGTACATTTTTCCTCGATTATCTGGCCCTGTCTGTCTGTCTGTCTGTCTCTCTCTCTCTCTCTTTCTCTCTCTCTCTCTCACACACACAAAGAGGGACTCTCCATAGAACTGTAGTACCTGTCAATTCAAGAATTCAAAGGTCTGGGGTTGGAGATTGCTCAGTGGTTAGGCACTGGCTTGCAAAGCCTAAGGACCCAGGTTCAATTCCCCAGTACTCACACAAAGCCAGATGCACAAGGTGCCGCATGTATCTGGAGTTTGTTTATGGTGGCTACAAGCCCTATGCGCTCATTCTCTCTCTATCTCCCTCTCTCTCTTTTTCAAATAAATAAATAGGAATCATATATGGCTATAAAAATTTCAAAGATCCATAGAATTATAGTGCTCAAAGAATCATGGGAAAACATTGAGCACTTTTGTTAATAAAAGAAAAATATGCAGTGTCACGAATCAACTAGCTGAGGGTTCTTTGGCTCTATAAGAATCATGGGAGAGAGACAAGGGGAAGCTCTTCCAGCCTGGTCTCAGCCAGGGATGGACAAGTAGAAGGAGAGTAAAGTGGCGCCCTCTAGTGTTTGAGTCTCCAGAGGGCCTTGAGTATTGGGGCTCTGGGTAGCAGCGGGTGTTTGGACTCAGCCTAGGGTCGGAGACCTTTGGCCCTGAA
>PVHP010000575.1:84266-98092 GCA_004024765.1 Zapus hudsonius
TCTCTCTCTCTCTCTCTCTCTCTCTCTCTCTCTCTCTCTCTCTCTCTCTCTCTCTCTCTCTCTCTCTCTCTCTCTCTCTCTCTCTCTCTCTCTCTCTCTCTTTCTCTCTCTCTCCTGACCTTCCTGCCCTGTCTGCTCTCAAACTGTCCACCTGCTGCCCTGGCTGTCAGGCAGCTGGCTGCTTGACCCCTTCCATAACTCAGCTGCTACTGGGATTATTGGGGCACCTGCTTCCACCAGGACTGTTTGGAGCACCTGCTTGGGCCACCCACAAATTGAACCCACTTAGGATCCAGACACTGGAGGCCTGGAAGGCTGCTTAGGAGATGGGCAGTTGGGAGAAACTTGGGAATCAGGTGCCCACTGGGCTGCTCAGGAACTATGGGGCTTGAGGGTCAAGGCCAAGGCATCCTGATGGTGCTTGGGAGCTGGGCACGGGCCAGCACTAGGACCACTGCAGGATGGCTGCTGCTGTGTTCATGACTCGTCCTGCCAGCCATACTCCAACTTCTGCCATTGCCACAGATGCCACTGTGCCATCTCTGCAGCTTTCTTCCCATCAGCTCAGCCCACACTGCTGAAGGCAGGCAAGAGAAGGCCTCTCCAGGCAGGCCTGACTGGGCCTAATGCTGCAGCACCAGTGGAGGCAACACAGGAGAATATCTCCCAGCTTACGCACAGTGCGCCTGAGCAGGTGAAACGGTGTCTGGGGCAATGATAGCCAATTGTTTGGACCAATCGTGGTTGTGTGCTTTTGGCCAATCACAGTCTTGCCTTTTAGCATCAGTCCCAGTCACAGAGCCTGCGTTTTAGATCAATTCAGTGTTGCCTCTTAGGTCCAGTCCCATGGTCCCACTGCTAGACCCTGTAAGAGAGTGCTTTCTCTCTGGCCAAGGTGGAAATCATTCGAAGCCATCTAGAGCTCAGTGAAGCTTGTGATAGAAAAAAAGAGTGGAAGGAACTTTGTCAAACATCCCTGTTGAGGCCACTAGCTGTAACCTTTCCATAGTTCCCTGAAGGCATCCTTAGTGTTCCAAATGGCCGGTGCTGGTCTAAGGATAGTCCAGCTGGGTATTAGATTGATGGTCTCTTTATTCCAAACACCCAGGACAGCAAAGGACAGTACAATAGCTGCTGATAAGGGAATCAAATCACTCCACATCATTATTTATAGAAGGAGTGCTTACAAGATAAGTTTAAGGAACTTATCCTTAATAGTAATAGTGATCTTTAACAGTACTTAACATCTACCCCATGCTGAAAGGAAAGTGGGCCCCCTTTATGTGTCTCAAAAAAAAAAACAGAAAGGTAATGGAAGAAATATCTTGCTTAAAGTCATTTGTGTGCTTAGCAGAGCCCCATGCAGGTCTCGGTCTGTGTTTCTTCCTTTTCTTCCTTTCACAAAGTACCAATCAAGCACCAATTTCATTTTGGAATGTGTGCTGGGCACCCAGGATCTTAGTGGACAAACTCATGCACAGTTCCTACACTCCTGATGGACCTTACACACTAGTCTGGGAGTCAGTCAATGGTCAGTAATCCCACAAAGGAATCAGAAGTTTCCTCCCTCCTGCACACGTTGCTTGCTCAACGGCAGCAGGCTTTCTGAAGGAAGGCGTGATTCATCTGAAAGCTGAAAGAGAGGCATGAGAAGGAAAAAGATGGCTGACCCAAAGATGAAGGGAAGAACTCTCTCCTCATCCAGGGAAATGTTTTCTCATGGTATGCTGGAGCCAGATCCTTCAGGGTCATACCTGTTCCACCATGAGCTTCTCTTCCAGCCTCACGATCTGTGAGATCACATGGTAAATGGAAATTGGCTATAGTGGGCGTATTTACACCACAGAAAGCAGCAGATGCCACAAATTAGGGGTCCCCCTCCTACGACTTTGGAAAGCTGAGTTACAAACGCTCCATGGGCTTCATACATACCACCTGCTTCTTGGCTGCAAGAAGCATAAATGCCGCCCTTGCAGCCAAGGGCCTGATCTCAAGTGTCTATTCTCATCTACAAGTGCCTTTGGCCTTGGAGCTGTTTATTTCAGACCCCAGGCCAACTGGCTTCTCCTGGGTTCCAGGACTACTTAACAAGTTAATACCAAGATTCTAAGAAAGGGCCTGTTCTTGTGGTCTTTGTCACCCCCTCACCACTAGTGATATTTATCAACCGCCCACGCCTGCCCAGCACTGTGTGAGATACTTGGCCAGGCAGATCTGAAGTCAAGCTGTGACCCCTGAGGAATTTGGGGCCTGGCTGAGGCTGCGAGGCTGACATTGTTCTTCCTTAATATAACATGGGCTGCTGGGCACCAGAGCTTGGTCTGGGAGTCCAGCTGAGGGCACAGGGTAGAACTTGGAGCGACTGCTTGCTGGGTTGGCTCAGCATCACTAGCCCCAGGTGAGTGGGGGTTAGAGGGACAGACAGCACTTGTGATGCCCAAGCTTTAATGCAACTGATGCTCCCACCATTGGAGACCTACCATCATCCTGTCTCTGGAGAGATTTGCCAAAAGGAAAAGTGAGTCATGAGTTGTTGTGAAGACTGTCCAGAAGTAAGGATGGGTGGCCACTTCAGATATGGAGACTTTGCAGTGCCTTTCTTTCCCACAGATGTGTGTGTGCATGTACATATGCACAGGCACATGCTTACACGTATATGCATTGAGCACTCGTGTGTTTTGCCGCTAGTGTACAAGATACCAAAGAGAACAGATCAGATAGTGGCTGTGTGGTGGGGTAGGGTGCACAGGAGTTGGTCTTGGGACTAGAGGGAAAAAGTCAACCAAAGGTCTGATTGGGAACAAAGCTGCATGCCCTGGATGGATAGAGTGTCTTTCTTCACATTCATCTCCTAGCTCCTAGAAGGGAGACAGTGGCTGGCACTTGTGACCTGTGCTGGAGAAAGCATCCTCACTGTACCATGGACACTCAGCCATTCACTGTCTTGACTTACAATCACCACCATTTGGGGTGTCCCCAAATCAGAGTCACCAGGAGGCTGGCAACCAAAGCGGAATCAGAGAGCGATTGGCGTAGCATGTCCAGCTGCTGACACCTGTCTTCAAAGCATTCCTTGGGTCAGGAAGGATGAGGCTGTATGTGTGGGGAAGGTTCTCCAAAGCTGTGACTTTTGGGTGAGTAGGGCCCAGCAGGTGGGATGCTAGGGTGGGTGACTTGAAGATTCGATGACTTGAAAGTTCTGTGTAGGTAGATTATGGAAGAGGTAATCAAGCAGAGCGTGGCTGGAGAGTTCTGTGTCTATGGGAGGAGGTTGCAGTCAGCCAGAGTTGTGGGCAGGAAGACTATCTGAGGTGCCCCATGAAGACCCGTCTTCTTTCCTTGCTGCCTGCTCGCTATTGTGCCACACTGGTGGCTGGATGTCACATCTCCCTGCTGCTCCATTTCCTAACATTACCTTGGGACCCGCAGACCTCCTGGCTCCTTCTGAGGGTACTGGTTCAGAGATAGGTAGTCACTGAGGTAGGCTGGAGGGGAAGAGCTGTTCCATCAATGGTAGAGACAAGGGCAGAGGCCCATCACAGTTGTGTAGACTGTGTCCTGTACAAGGCATTAAAGCAAGAGACTGGAAGGCTCTCTCATCTTCACCAATCCATGCCCCTGGCACCGACTTCACCTGCCTGAGGCAAGGACCCTTCTAGTTCACACATGAGCTCTGTATGACCCAGCAGTAGCTAGCCATGGAAGCCTCCCCCACCCCCATCTTTCGCATCCCATCCCCCATGCCCCACAGAAGGGAAATGAGTTTACAGTGGGATTCAGAGTAAGGGCAACCCTTGGGGAGAGAAAGGTGAGAACTATTTTATCCACAACATTGCCCAGAGCCAGCCAAGAGCTGCCAGCTAGTCCACTGTAATGTCTGTGGTCTACAGATGAAAGGATGTTCTCCTTAATAACATTGAAATAATTAACTTGTTTATCTTACTATTCTTCCTTGTCTAAGTATTGTTCAACAAAACATCTAATTGCTCATAATTATCCAAGTATTCCTGCCAGGGATGGGTACACAGTGAGCACCTAAGGGCTAACTTTGCTTCCCCGCATCCACCTGGCCAGGATCCCCTGATTGTGTTCAGCAGCAGCCGCCCCTGATCAGCCCCAGGTGAGGAGTTCGTTGATTAATTGCAAATTAGTCTCTGTGGTCAGATCCCAAAATACGTGGGTGACAAACACAGTGGCATTGTTTCCTTGACCGAGTCTTGTTTTCCATGTGTGGGAGGAATTCCAGACTTGAGAATTCTGCATTCAGACTTCATAGATTTTATATACATATATAACTTTATATATAACAAACTTTATATATTTATATATATACAACTTTATATATATATAACTTTATATATTTATATATAACTTTATATATTTATATATAACTTTATATATATATATATACACACACACACACACATGGACACACAACTAATGGTCAAGAACAATACCAGCGTGGCTTCTATACTCCAAAGGGTCAGGGACAAAACCCGGCCTCCAAAGGGACTGGAGAGGGTCCGATAGCAACTACTACGTTCTCTTGTCAAGATGCACCATCCAGCTTTCCCCAGTTTCTGCAGTTGAGGCAGGGCAGACATGCCTGCCTGCTGTGGAGGATGGAACTGCCCTTATTTCTTATTGAAATCACATGCAGGGCTCTCAGAGCTGCCCTGCTAACAGAAGGAGCCTCCATCTCCTCGTCTACACTGCCCTCTTACCAGCTGGGCAAGAGGAAGAAAAGCCATCTTCCCCTTCTCCCTCCATACAGTGTGAGGGGCCAGGCTCATGGCAAATAAAGTTCTTCTAGAAAGCTCCAGCAGTGCTGTGGTCCCCCTCCCTCCCCATCCATAGTTTCACTTTCCATGGTTTCACTTCTCAGTGGTCAACCACAGTCTGAAAGTAGTAAATGGAAAATTCCAGAAATAAACAACTCTATTGTAAATTGCCTGCTGTGATGAGTAGCTCAGTAAAATCTTACTCCGTTCCATCTCGCCAAGACTCTCGCCATCCCTTTGTACCTACGATGGACAGACGATCCACATGTTAACTGCCTGGTAATTGAGCTGATTATCAGCTCTGCCATGGAGGTACTGTCATGCCTGGGTTAAAGTAATCTTATGCAGCAGCCTAACGTGATCTCTAACGCCTGTGTCGTTCACATCATCTCTTCCTGAAGGCCTTGTATTATCTCACATCACTGTCAGCATCACAGTACAATAAGATATTTTGAGGGCGATAAAGAGCATTTACAGGACTTTTATTATACTACCTTGTTATAATTTATATTTTTGCATTGTTAAGCTCTTACTGTGCCTAATTTATAAAGTAAACTTTATCATATGTACGGAGGCAAAGGGAAAAACATAATATGTACAGGGTTTATTAATATTATCCACTGTTTCATAAACCCATCAGATGTCTTGGAACATATCTCCCATGGATTGAGAGTGATTAGGATGTAAAGTTTGCATGTAATAGATAATTCTAGAAGAATGTGCCCGAAATAGTAATGTTAGTTACCTGAGTTGATGAGACTGGAATCAATATGGCATAAAAGATAGCGTGGCTGATTGAATGTGCTTGTTGCAGGAATTTACATTAAATTCCTAAAAGGTACTCAACTTGTTATGTTTTTTTTAATCTTGAAATTATGTGGGGATATTTTTATGGTAAGCAATGTACTTCAAGAACATGATATCTTAAAATGCTCCATAGATAATGAACTTTTCAATTGCTCTGAATTTGACGTTTTAACCTAAATTAAATTGAGTTTCTTTAGATATTCTAAATGAAAAGTATGCCATGTGGATAAAATGTTGTTAGAATAAGTTTGTTGGCTGGTTAGCAAATCTATATATAGCTTTAATTTCCTATTCTGTGTGAAAAATAAACAACTCTACTCATAGGGCTATTATGAGCATTCAGTGAGAGAATACATTTCAAGAATTTACCACAATAACATGTGAGATTTTGGATACATTTTAGCATTTTACCTTCTTTCAAAGATAACACCAAGATCTAAAAAGTAATTTAAAAAAAAATAGACATGAGTGAATATCTTATTTTCTGAGTTTACCTGAAATAGAAAGCCCTCCAGCCTCTGCTCGCTCTCAGATCTCCAGATCACCTTCCATGTGATTTGGTGTGGTAAGCATGGAGGACTGGAAGGAACACTAATAATTGTTCCAGGTAATTTGATGGATGAGTTTCCTAACGTCACAGGGCAGCAAGAACAGGACTAGCCCCAGACACCGATGATCATCTATCTTTCATTCGCACTGACAAGTGGTCTCCCTAGTTCTCTATTGGTTGGGTTGATCTATCATGATAGTGACCCACCTCCCCCATGCCATAGGTGACCTTGTGTTATACTATGTATATACCAGATAGCCTGCTTGATCAATCCTCTGATGAGTCAGGAAAATGACGGGCAGTGTAAGACAGGATGCTAAATGACAGAGTCCCTGCCTATAGATAAGAAGTTTTCAGAGACTGGCCAGGAAAGGCATAGCTGATCTCGAGGGGAGACTTGTCTAGTTTCATCTTCAGAATAATAAAGGCCAGAAAGGAATCCCACCAGAGAGCTCAGTGAATCAGTACTTCAGGCTTCTTCCCCCAGAAAAGTACCGATAGTAGCTAATTCCCCTTATATTTGCAGCCTTTGACCTCTCCTTTAAGACCAGAGTTCTATATGAACTATCTCCTAAACTTCTCCACTTATCTGTCCAACGGAAGGAATCTAAAATGTAGGCTTGTCTGTATGAGGAATCCCAGTTCTCAAATTTAGCCTGTGGCTGCCTTGCAGACCCGATCTTCTCCTTGATGAATCACCTCCATCTAGATGTCGAAAACTTGCTTCTCCTTTCCCCCCATGTCTCCACCTCACAGGACCCCATCGGAAAACCCCACGGCCTCATTCCTGAACCACATCCCATTTACAGTGTTCTCTTCTCTCCTCCATGGTCATCACTGCCCACTCTCGCTCAGGTTTCTGCTCAGGCTGCTTCCCAGTCTTCTGCTGTCTACTCCACTGTGCATGCTGGGTAAGAGTGCTATGCCACTTGCCTGCTCAGAACCTTCCCAGGGCTTCTTTGTCTCCTTCAGAGAAAGATTCAAGCTCATCCGGGGCTGTAACGCTCACTCAGAGTCAACCCCAGGAGAGCTTTCTACTACTCTGCCATTGGCACAATGTTCTTTTCAACCAAGCATCACATTGGAAAGGCAAAACACCTTTCCTGACCAAATTAACACATCTCCAACTTGTCATTTCAAAATGCTTACTATTTTTTGTTTTCTCCAATCTTATCAGCAACTGGGATTTTGTCATCTGTTTTTAGGTTTTGTACACTGGAATTTAAGCTCCCCCCCCAAAAAAAAGCAGAAAATTTTGTGGTGCTACACAACCTATTTCCTGTCTCTGGAAGAATGCCTTGGTATCCAGTAGGCGCTTCATACCTGAATGCTGAGAGTGAATCAGCAATGTAATTTCACTCCAGAATTCAGCTGACTGTTTTGTGTGTTTATGGAATAACCTAGTAATCTCTAATCCCCATGGTTCCAAGTATGGTGGCATTCAAGGAACAGGTGCTCATTACATGTAGTCGAATGACATTGAACAGTTGGCAAGCACTGACCACATATTCTGTGACTTCAGCTCACACCATCCACAAGAAGAGATTTGACCAAAGGTTTGGTAATTTTTCAAGGATACACTCGGAATTTCATTAAAACATGGAAGGCAACTGTGTAAAATCATTTTTATTTGTTCCTTGACATTTCTACATATGGCATTTTGATGACAAACACTCCCCATTCCCCTCTCTTATTCCCTTCCACTCCCACTCAACTCCGTGTTCTTTCCTCCACTTTCCAGTGGCAACACTATGGACTCCCACACCTCCAGCAACTGCTAACTTCCATTATTCCCTCAAGGAGGCACGTGGCCCGACGAGTCCTCCTCTATCCATGACAGATTGTCACTGGCCCTGTCACGTGCAGGTGACAACCTCAGCTGCTGGGAGGTCATGAGGGAAATTGCCAGGTCTCTCTGGATGGCAGAGTTTCCCAGCATTCCTCCCTATCCTCCAGCCCTTCCTTTTTTTCTATCCCCTCTTCTGCCATGTCCCTGAGCCTCGGAGGGGATGACTTGTGTGTCCTACTGAGCACTCTGAGTTCACTCATCTTCAGCACTTTTACTAGCTATATGCCTCTGTGATAACTGCCTCCCACTGCAAGTACATAAATAAAATGTATAAATAAATCTAAAAACTTTTTTTCTGGCTAAGACTGGGAGCAGCACTAGTCTGTCGATATAAATGTAAATGTTTAGATGGCAGTTTGCCAACACATCCATCTAGAAAAATAACAATAGTTTCCCCACGAGGGCCTAGGGTGTCCTCAGCCGTGGGATTTTGACCTGGTTAAAGTACCAGACCTGACTTCTCTCATGTAAAGTGGGCCTCAAATCCATTCAGAAAGTAGTTGGTTACCCCCATAACACATGCCACTATAGCACCAGCGGACCCATCTTCCTGGCAGGTCAGCGGTATGGCATGCAGGATCCTCTGCTGGGTGAGACCCCTGATGACTTCTCTTATTCAGCATCGTGCATAGCACCTTCCAGCACTGTGAAAATGAGCCATCAGGGAGGAAGCTTCCAGCTTGATTTTTTTTTTTTTTACATCCTGCAACTAACGTGTGTGTTGTGTTCAGCAGTGGGGTCTTATCATTTAATTCTGGTGGGCCATCAAGAGCAATGGAAATTGCTTGTGTTATTTTGGGGAAACTGCTGGGGAGGAAGTAACTCTTAGGTGGAGAAAGCAGGGTAATGACAGAGTGGCACCAGAAGTCATGGCTATTTACAGTGATCTTTTGCCAGGCCTCAGCTTGTAGAATCAAACTCCAGAGAAAGCTCCAGAAATGAAAGCGACCAGAGTTGATGGGATCTGAGTAGCCAAGGTCACAGGGTCTGTCTTAGAAGGGATTTATGTCATTTATCTGCCACAGAACAACATGGACAGAGTCACCCATATTTCTGCTACACTTCTAAAAGCCAAAAAACTTGGTTTCATCATTTTAGTATCATACCCATTTGTTTGTGTGATGGATGGAGGTCTCCCCACAGTGTGATCTCCTGGTGATGAGGACACTAGTATATACTGAGTTCTTCTCAATAACCAGCTCTTTGGAGTGAGTTCAGATACAGCCAGAATTATACAAAATTTAGGGTTACAAGTGGGGTTAGAGCACAACACAATGTACTTGGAATCATTTTACAAATTTATCTTAAAAATCAAAGCTTCTTGCAAAAATGAATTTAGTTCTGCCTTTAACTATTTCCTCTGGCTCAAATGTCTAAACAGAAATAATTCACGAAGTGTATCAGCTTATATTTGCTCCTGATGGCAATAAAGCATTGTTAAACTCCCCAGGTCACCATCAATTATTTGAGACGACTTTATCTTTTAATAAAACCTTTTGGCATCTGGAAGACTTGCTTCAAAGGTTGATTATAAAATGAAACACAATGAATGTACATTTGAAAGATCTATGAAACTAAAAAACAAGAGAAAACTTTTAATGAGACAGAGAAACTTAATATGATGGTAGTTATCTTTTACCTTGTCAATGGGTGGGTACCTGTAAATGATCCTTCTCTTTGCAAACTATGCCAACAGGCCCCCCAAAATCAAAGCACGTGCAGATTTACAGAAAAACAAACCACAGCTGTCTCCCATCACACAGGGCTCTGGGGCCAGCAGTCTGCTGAGAACTCATCAAGCCCAATTGAGCGGTTCAAGGCAAATGACATTTAAAAAATAAAACTACAAGCCCACTGGGAATATTAAGAAAAGACTCATCCAAAATAAAAAAAAAATAGGTATCTAAGACTCAAATCATTACAACAGGCCAAAGCCATGCTCTCTAAACCAAAGCTGCAAGGAAGTCACTTACCAAGGCTACTCCAGGGAGACCTGATGAGAAGTCTCTGGGCCTCCGTGGATAACAGTCCTTGCTTCGCCAGCCAGCACACGGACCTGAGTTTGATCCCCAGCACCCATGTCCACAAAGCCAGGCTAACTGACGCACGGTGAGTTCTAGGTTCAGCGAGACACTTAGCTCAGGGAAATCAGGCAGAACAACAATAAAGGACACTTGATGTCCCCCTATGTACCTGCATGCACAACACAGAATACACAAAATACCCAAGTCACAATTTTGTGAGTATTTTTATAGTTTTTTTTTCTAGCATTGGTCAATTCAAATGGCTGTATTTCTTAGATGGATTCTATATTGTCTAAGTGAATTTCTTGGAATATGGATTCAAATCTGTGTTGCCAAACTTTTAGTAACAAATTTCTTAAAAAGTTTCCATGGTGAAATCAGTTTGACCTCAAGAAAGTGAAAGAGAGTCCCAACGTCTACTGGCAACTGGAAAACTGTGAGGGTTGAAAGCTGTTTCTAATGCAACAGTTCCTAAACGTGCTTGACTGTGGAATCAATTCAGTAACCTCTTCGTTCCTGTGACAAAATGCCTGGCATAAGCAAACTAAAAGGAAGAAATGCTTATTTTAGTTCAAGGTTCCCGAGATCTCAGTCCAAGGTCAGATAGAACCATTGCTTTGTTTCTGAGACAAAGTAAGACATGGTGGTGGAGAAGAGTCCTCACCTCACACAGCCAGGGAGCAGAGAAAGGCCAAAGAGAAGGCCTTAGATAAGATGCATTTCCCCCAAGAACATCTGTAACCTCCCAACACTCCACAGATGGAGGCAAAACCCTTGTGGATCAGTTACCACTCAATGACTGGATCCACCAGCTGAGGACGAGGCCTTCAACTTCAAGGCCAATAGAAAGGCCTACTCCCTATGGAGGTCAATTATTGACCTATTAAGTAGAGATTTCTAAGGTGCTTCTCTGTAAGCCAGGCACTGCCTGCAAACCAAGAGAAATATACAGAACAGTGTAGGTCTGGCATGCTGGTAATCTGTGTAATCAGAGAGATAAACATTTACACAAATACCAGCATAGCCATGTGATACGGACTTGTTGACCCTTCATTCAGTCTGTATAACGCAATAACAATCCAAGTGGTTCATTAATTAGTGCTATGAATTTGCCTTATCCCCTCTCTAATACTGTTCATTACTGAAGGCTGGACTCATACTTCATGCTTGCCTAGCATTCCCTACAGTATCTAGCACGGAACTAGATACATACTAGGTCACCTAACGGATACTGATCGCTTGAGTCAAGACTAAACGAGATGATCCACGGATTTCTTTTTAGTTCTGCAGTTCTAAGAGTCTTTCTGAAATATTGGTACAATCCTGTGCCTACAAGATTATAGCAAACCACAAAAGTACTGAATAACTTACTGGCTTTGGGGGTTTTAGGAGCTGTTTTGATGCCAAAGAAGTCACAAAACCAATGCACTTTGTCCTCCAGAGGGTAAGCCACAGCAAACTGAAGCAAGTTATCCTCTCCTCCAGACAGGCTAAAGTGCTAGAGCTTAAAACTTAGTGCTTTTAACCTTGTAATCAGAGAATAGCCAAGTTTCAGATTTTCCTTATGGGCATCCCGGGAATCAAGTGAACATTTAGCTATACATTGTAGAATCTAATACACATTAGGGTTAGCCACAATTGGTAACACTTGGGGAGTTGTTAATTTCTTACTGGCAATTTCACAGTAAACTCTCTAAATAAATTTCAGATTTAAACTTGGCATTGTCATGCAGATTTTATGCATATTTCTTTGATTTACATATGCTGAGTGGTGTCTAATTGTATAACCGTTAAATGTATATGATGCTTTAACTACTTGAGAGTTCTTCAGAATCATAAAAACCTTAAATTCATGAATAGATGAGGACGTGAATCTAGTGGAGAGAGGCTACATCTTATGAGATGAGGACATGGCAGGATTTTTCAACCTCCAACATTTGGGACCAGAGGAGCCTTCTTAATGAGAGGCAGCCTAGGTATTAAAGAAAGTTTGGAGTATCCTTAGCTCCTAAGCAACTAGATGCATTAGCACCCCTCCTACTTTCTAATGACACCAAAGGGTATCGCCAGACATTGCAGAATTCCCCCTTGGATGTGGTGGACATGGCAGAAATCTCTCCTGATTGAGAACCACCCATGATAGAAGACTTGATGGTAATTAAGGTCAGTTCCAGATTAAGAAGTGAATTTTTTAGTTTGCAGATGATCAGTTCGCTTGTGCTCAGAGAATAACAAGCAATATTCCATGGGCTTCAGAACTAGAAAATTCTGCCCCCTCTGTAGTCTGTGTGGCTTGAGACAAGTTATCTATCCTCCCAGAACCCAGTTTCCTAATCTTTACAAAACCAGGAATGCCTGCCATACAGTCACAAACAATAGTGAGCCATGCCCGGCAAGTAGCAGGCGTATATTAAATATGCCTGGTTCCCTTCTTGTTACTCTTCTCCTCTCTCTCCACCCCTTCCTCCAATGTCTGGAACAAACACAGCCAAATTATATGCCCTACAATGGCTTCGTGGTTTTTTTCCAATTTTTTCTTCTATAGAACAGCTCATCAGGAGCTGGCATTATATCCAAACCTTATGTGAGCTTTGGAGAACAGAACAGCCTAAGTCAGCAGTAGACAAATGAGAAGTCTGAGCTCTCAGGCTTCGGCATTCATGCTCAAGAACTTTCAAATTCAAGTAATGCATCCACACACATCGGGATCATCCATCAATTTCTCATTGTGTGCTCAACACAATAGAATTGCAACGTGGCTAAACAGAGGGGCTGCTCTCAGAGTATTGTCCTGTCCAGTCAGGTTGACAGAGTTCTTACCCACACCCATCCTAAACCATCTCATAAGCCTGGTCTCTTCCTCAGCAGCACTGCCTGAGCCTTGGCAGAAGGAAGCATCTTGGTGAGGCACCGTGGGGAGAACACTGAATGTTAAAACATATCTGGTATAGTCCTAAGCCTCAGGGACCTGCAGAGAGGACATATGGAAAGGCTTATGAACCTTATTTTCATTATAAAGGCATTATAACAACATTACGAGCCATTCAGAGAATGAGGGAGTGAGGAAGGGGATCACCCAATGTTCTAACACTCAGCACAACTGTTTTCATTTATAGATTGACTTCCAGGCCTTAGTCCTATGCACACGTGATTTCCTTCGACTGCCATGACTTCACACATCCTCTTCTCTAGCCTTCCCCCATTTCATACTGGCTCAGAAGCATTGCCCCATAGTCACAGCCTTCATATTTACCGCCTGAATGCAAGCTCATGCAAAAGAGTCTCCCCAAAGTAACTTTTTTTTTTCCCATTGGAGAATACTTGGTGTCTGATTTTTGCAATTATAAATCATTTGTTGGGGGAAAAATAATGAGTTTTTTTCCTTCTCAGGATCATTTTCATAGGACAAAATCTCAAAAATGAGACAGGCTAAAAACTGTGAGCACATCCACAGTTTTAAATATAGAGTATGAAATTATTTAAAAACATTATTGGGCTTAAAAAAGCTATCCATGTATTATTACAGCAAAAATAATTAGAAAACATAAAAAGTATAAGAAACAAAACAAAAAATTCACTCATAATCACTTAATTCAACTATGTACAATATTTCCTTCCAGTCTTTCCTCTGTCTATTATTACTATATGTTGTATTATAATATCAAGAAGTGGGTTTCTAAATGAACAATGACACCAGGTACTAACCTGACTGTAGGAAACAGTTTCACATTCCTGGGATGAACATGCACCCAAACACAGTTTTATGGCAGGAAGGAATTTCTTTCAAGCTTACAGATCCAGGGAAATTCCATTAA
>PVHP010000575.1:98192-139072 GCA_004024765.1 Zapus hudsonius
TAGGGCAGAACTCCAGTGACACCTCCTCCAGCCAGGGGACTGGAGATACAAGTTTAATTTTAACACCTGTGTCAATGGGATCATACACTCAAACCACCACACTGACCTAAGGCAATCAAACGATAATTCCACTTAGCAGAATAAAGTGGTCTTGCTAAGGTACAAAGGGTGGATGGTTGTGGCTGAGAATTTCCACACACCCAGAAGCGCCCCCCCCATCATGTTACAGGTCTCTCTGCACTCCCTGCCATGGACTCCATTCTCTAGTGTTTCCTCCAAGTGGAGTCTGGCCGATCTCATGCATAGGTATGTGAAGTGTAGCCAAAGTTACCTTGAAAACCCCTCGGAAGGCCCTGCCAGGGCAGCAGAGTGAGTCTTAATAAGTCCAAACCTTCCATTATTTTCTCCAATGAGGGAATGGGTCACTTTCTTAAGCTGAGTTCCAGATGAAGTAGTTGGCTCAGAAAAAAAAGACCTTGTTGCCTAAAATATACAAATGTTTAACATCAATATCATCCAGAATGAAAATTTAATAGGAACCAAGTCTTCACTAACGACCTCATGCATTTATGAGGTGGAATAACATGAAGAACCACCCTGGTCACATTGCTACTCTTTCCCCCTTTCTGCCCTTACTTTTTCCTTTCTTCCCTCCCTCCCTTCATATATTTTTGGATTTCATGTAGTGGAGTGCACACACTTTTAATTCTCCTATAGCAGAGCTATTACAGTTACCCATCCTGTGCTTGTGATGGGAGTGTCAACTACATGAAATCCAAAAATATATGAAGGGAGGGAGGGAAGAAAGGGCTGAGGGTCTCGGGCAGATCCCTCGCTTCCCTCAGCCTGAGCGGCAGTGACTGACAGGACGTGGAGGCGGAGTGGCACAGAGGAGTCATGGAAGTGCATTCATGCTCCAGCCCCGGCAGCCTGCATCCCAGATTTATGGGTGGCACCTGGCGAAGCAGTGATGCAAATCCCACGTGAAATCCAAGTACATCATCGTCTATCTCTGTTTGGATTTGCTTTGGGGTTTTATTAATGACAGTGGATTTGATTAAACAAAGTTTACACTGTAACTGGCTCCAGCTGGATCGGAGCATCAAGGGGAAACCCCAACTCCCCTGATGTTGTCCTTTTGTCCTTTCCGCTCACGACTTCTTTCCAAAGCATTTTCTCTGAATCTGATAATGGTGAGCTCATACAATCTCATTTATTTTAAGGGCCAGTCTGGCACGCCCAGCCTGGCTGCCCTGCGATGAAAGACTTTAGTGTTGGACATGCTCTGTACCTGGGAGATGCCTTATCCTAACCTGTGTGGTGAAATCACTGTGTCATTCTGCCAAGGCAATGTTATCATTGGGTTTGGGCTTAGGTTTGGAATTTTTCCAACAGAAACCATATTCTGATAGACTGTTAATTGAAACATCACCAGGATCCTCTTGTAAGGTTACCAGAAGCTGGTTCAATGACATCTGGGTCTGTTGGCAGAGTTGCTGCTTATTATAAATGGCTACAATTACCTACCACTTGGGCTTTTTTCTCTAGGGAAATCCAGGGTTCAACTCTCACCAGCACAGGCTAAGGAGCATCTGTTTGTGATCTGTGCAGTGATGGCTCCCTCTCATCTTCAAAGTCTTTTCTGAGCCTGTCCCCTTCTCCCGTTTCGTCCTCTCTCAGATTCCTCTTAGGCTACTCATCCTCACTCAGCTCTTGTCCTCTGCCATGTGGACTCCTTCTCCTCCTTGCTCTCGTCAGGTTTTCTTTTTGCATGCGTATCTGTGTGTGTATGTGCACACATATGCATATTCACATGGGTGGGGCCATGTGTATGTGGGTTCACTTGAGCTCAGAGCTCACTGATTTGACTAGTCAAGTTATCCAGCTTATCCTGGGCTTCCCTATGTGGTAGAATTATAAGTGTGCTGCCAATCCTGCCTGGCATTTACCAAAGAGCTGGGGATCTGAACTTGGGGCTTCACACTTGCTTGCTAAGCACTTTATGCATTGAGCCATCTCTTTGCCACCCGTAGCCCTTCTTTTGAGCTGTCTGCTCTCTCTCCCTCTTTCTCCCCTCATGGCCCTTGCTTCCATCTCTCACTGCCTCCTCAATCGGCTGCTTCTTAACTGTAGCTTCATCTTGTTCTTCTCACTTCAATTTCCCTCGGCTATGACAACAGATTTCATTAGAGCAGGGCAAATCTTAGGTGCTGAGTTGGTCTAATTCCATCAGATCAGGACTCAGCCACTCTTGCTATAAGGGTCATCAGATTCCAAGCGGATGGAAAATAAGATGGCTGATATCCCCTGTTCTTGATCTGATGGGTTTCTTCCCTCCTTTTCCTGATCTGAGCTCAGCCCCAGCCTGGCCCCTAATTGGAATCAGCAGGTCCAGCACCAGGGCCAGGGCCACTGCCAGCGCCAGCATTAGTCAGATCAGCCATGGTGTGGGTGGGACAAGGACACACTGAGTAATGACCAGCATCTACATGCTTCTGACATACCTGTCAAAATTTCACTACTATCCTGTAGGTGACAGCCATTGCCCACTGCCAAGTAGCCAGCCTTCTTATTGTCACCTTTATGCTCACTGTTCTTGAGACTCTAAAAGACATCCCATCCGCGAACCATCTCTTTCAGAGAATTGCAAGGCTGGTAGGCTGGTGTGCTGGGAGAACTCCTGGATTTCCTCCCCTGTGCTCACAATGAAGCCACCTATCTACTGAACACAGTAGCCTGATCCCTAAAGTTAAACTGTACACTCAAATCAATGTGGCAGATTATCTGGTGAAGTGTCTATTTACTTTCTGTGCTATAAGTTTTCCATTCTTTTCTGAAAAGAGCATTTCACATGCTAAGCATGAAAGAAACTACATTTGCCTTAATTGTTTTTTTTTTTTTTTTTTTTTTGGCTGGGAACTCGACCTTTTCTTTTTCAGCCTGTGATTTCCTTCTGCTAAGTGAGGCCCTTGCTGCTGGGGCCACGGAACCTGGACAATGCATCCTGATTGAAGGATTCACACAAATGTGAAGGAATGAATTCAACAATCAAACTGAACCCACTTCTGAATGTTCATCCACTATTCTATCTCTTCACATTTCTTTCTGTTTGGTGTTATTGCTTTCCTCTTGCCCCTCAAACCAAAGTCACTGCTTGGCAATTTCATGTTTTAGAGAGTGACAAACAGAGCAAGAAGAAAGAGAGAGAAAAAAACTGTATGCTTTGGACTAAAGATGAAATCATTAGGGTAGGTTTCTATTCTTGTCGCCTGGAATTTCACTCTGGTTCTGATTAAGCTCAACAAAGATATTATATTCGATGCTTTCCTGCAAATGTATGAAATGGTTTGCTATTGCATGTCCATGAATGGAAATACTAACAGACTCCACTTGGCACATCAGCCTCTGGCTTGGTCTTCACACCCAAAAAAGCCAACCAACAAAGACTCACATCCTCAGCCTGGAGCAAGGAGTTCCTGTCTTGCCTGTGTTTTCTCTTGATGGATTCAGAAATAGGGTCTTGTCCAGAAAAATGTTTGAGAGTAAACGAAACACTATATTCTAGTTTCTATAAACTGCTCAGTAAGAAGCAACTGAGGATGTCTAAGCCCCTTTTCATGACTACATTCCTACCAGAATAATGGGTGTCTCCAAACCATACTTCTTGGTGGCTAGACTATCTCCAAGAGGAGAGAATTTGGTCTCTGGTGACTCATGACAAAGAAGAGGAGCTGATTAGGGATTCTAGAAAAATCACCATCAGTTATTTGGGAGTTATTGGTTTCTGTTTGTTTAGAAGTTATATAAATTCAAGAAGAGAAAGTATGCTGAGTTCTACCTAAATGTTACTCATATCACGTCAGCAGAAATGAACGCTCAATACCAAACCCATAGGACCAAACTATCCCTCCGTTGTGTTGGTCAGATGTGTGGGCTGCTCAGGGCAGGGAGGAGGAGTGGACCGTATGCCATCCACTAAGTGGCAACACATGTACTTGCTTAAGATGCAAATAATACTGGCTGTAGAAGCTTTGTGTTAGTTTTACATAGGAAGCATTTAGTATAATATCTGGCATATAATACATAAGTGTGACTTAGTAGTAGTGGCATTAGTTGTATTTACTTCTAACCGACAATTGATGCTAGTGTTATTTTAACACATCTTATTACATCATCTTTATTTCACACCTAAAACTAAAGTAACTCCTTATTGATTAAGTTGTAAGCCATAAGGGACATTTTGGAGCCTCTCTGTCCCCTCCCTGTGCTTCCTTCCCACAAGTTCAGATTCCCAATGTTCACATACTCAGCCTGGGAACCAGGACCGAACAAGGGGCAGGAAGAAGCAAGCTGTCCAGGCCTCCCCCTGGGGCATCTGGCTGGCCAGTTCTGCTGGGGTGGAAAATCCTGCTGTTTAATCAGGAAATGAGCTCCTCTCTTACAAGTAGGAACCAATCACTTCCGTGGAACTGGCATTCTAGAGGCTGAATGGTTCACAGTGGTCTGTGAAAACTGTTCACCTATCTTCAATCGACTGCATGAAGCAAAGGGAAGAAGTGTCTCACTTTGGAGATCCTACATACATAAGTCCTTTTATTACGTGTGTGTTTCTATATTATGAATGTCATTGAGACAGTTTTAAAATTTTTAAGGTCTAAACAGGAAATTAGTATCAGTATTATGTATTTCCACTGGAAATACAATGTCCACTCAAGAAAAATATCAGAAACTAAAGAAAATATAGCTTCTAGAACGAAGCTGGACAATAATATAATGAAGTTCGTGGTGATCAGGAAAATTCATTTTGCACCCAACTGTATTCACCACTCAGTTGGGACTTATAGGGGCCTAAACAATTCATCGAACTTCTCTGAAAAAGACTGCAAACCTCAATACCCGGCTCTCCTTTGCCTTTAGTGATTCTTCTAATGGCCTAAGAGGAGGTCTTCAGAACATTCGTCAGAATTTGTGGCTCCAAAAAGTTCTTTAAATCTTTGGCAGTGGTGGTGCTGAGGATGGTGATGAAGCTGTTGCTGGTGGAGGTGGTGAGAGGGATGGTGGTGAGATGGTAGAGAGGAAGTATGGAGGGATGGTAGGGTGGTTGTCATGGTGATGGTGGTGGTCATTGATGATAACCCTTCCATGCCCTAAGCTGCAATAGACTTGAGAAGTGAGCAGAGAAAGGGAAATACTTGGATCTTAAGACTTCATGAGCACAAAGGCACAGAAAATGTTAGCGCAATGTTTTGCCTGGAACCACCCCCATGTCTTTCTTTCCAGGTGATTTCTTTCTTTCTTTCTTTCTTTCTTTCTTTTTTTTTTTTTTGTTTTTTTTTTGTTTTTCAAGGTAGGGTCTTGTTCTAGTCCAGGCTAACCTGGAATTCACTATGTAGTCTCAGGGTGGCCTTGAACTCACGGCAATCCTCCTACCTCTGGATTAAAGGCGTGCGCCACCACGCCCGGCTTGGTGATTTCTTTCTTGGGGACAATGCAGGTAAAATAAATATGCTTCGGCAGACATCTACTCTTCTATTGGTTGTACAGTTTTAGAACTTTGTTGAGATTTTGCTTGCTTGACTTTTATATTTTTCTTTATTTCTGCTTTTTAATCCTCAAAACACTAAATCTGTATTTTGGGAATATGGAAATCAGGTCTTTGGGAGGGGGGAAGAAAAGTAACACCAGTTCAAAAGTCACTCAAGTACCTACCTTCCTGGGGACAAAGGATGATAATCCTGCCTTAGACCAGACATGGCAGAATGAGTCCCTGGAAGGCCCAGAGCTGATTCACAGAGGAAGGAGTGAAATGCTAACAAGTGGTTTTCATTATTGTTGTACAATCTCCACCCACATGTGTGTGCTGGGCTTTCTCTTTCTCTCTCTTTCTTTTCATCTTCTGTGTTATAACTAAACAATGAGGTGATCACCACCCCCAGTGGATTGCACAACCTAACCAGCAGCTGGGCTGGACTCTGGCCTTCTCTAAAGAGACTCTGGACAAGTAGAAGAAGCAGCTGGAAGTAAGGGCCGGTTTGCTTGTGGGACACCTGTGTAAGGAAGACAGAATGAGGGTCAAATACCTTGTTTCCTCCACAGCACATCTGTCAGCCCTCCATTGTGGCCCGATCCTTCTTAAATAAGACCACGCAGCTCCAAAGAGAAGGGAAGCTTTGCCTGTTACCCAGGAACGTGGCTTGGGACAATCTATTGTGAAACAATGATTTACTTTGCTTGAATAAACTGGTGTGGCTGTGTGAAGTGTTTTTTTATTCTCATGAATAAAACACTCATTAAATTTCTACTATAGGACATGCCTTAGATAAAAATCTACCCAAGCTCTCAAGAAGTTGATCATGCAGCAGAGGTTCAGATTTGTCCCAAACCCCTGGATGACTGAGAGTGTGACTATGAAAATGTCCCCCCCCCATGTCACATTTTGACACACTTTTCCTGAAAGGCAGCAGTTACCCCAAACAAAGGTGTCATGAACCTTCCAGTGTCTGCCAAGTTCTAGCAATAGCTCCTGATCACCTCATTCACAGACCAGCTTCCTCCCTCTGACTAGACAAAGCTGGAGAAAATGGATTCTTTCAGCTTGTTACTCAGCATCCTTGTTGCCAGATGGTTCCCACTGCAGCTGCAGATGGTGTCCTGAGGATGTGCACAGTCACAACTGGAACACAAAGCCATAATTCCTTCCCTCCCCTGAGGGTCACGTAAGGTCAAGCAGTGGACAGTAGACATTGCTTTCTCTTCTGCATCTACCATTAACTCATCGCCTCATTTTGACCAAATGCCTTTAATAATATTAACAATAATACGTAAGAGATGTATGCCAACTGGGTACTATGCACGGGGCCAAATTCTCGGTCTATTTACAACTCAAAGTGGAAGTGATAATTGTTTATTTTTTTTGACAGGATACACTGATGTGAGAGAGGTTAAGTCACTTGCTGAAGGTCACACAGCTATTAAGTGGCAGGGTTAAGAGGCAGCCAGCGTCAGGTCTTGGGTTTCAGTTGACTCAAGAAAGTAGCTGGACTGCGGTGCCCTTTGCAGTTCTCAAACTCTAGACATGTGTAGGACATGGCTGTACAGATGCTAAAGTGGATTCATTTCCGGTTCTCTGAATCTTAATAATGCAAACTATGTCTTTAGAAGCAAAAGGATCAGTGACTCTCTCTCTCTCTCTCTCTCTCTCTCTCTCTCTCTCTCTCTCTCTCTCTCTCGTAGAAAACTATCTACCCTCATCTCTGGAATTTCTAATTACCCACAGTGATCTGGGTCTCTGGAGACAGATGACTTCTGCAGGTTTCTTGTTAACCCTGCATTGAATTTCTTCAATGGAGAGTTTTTCTTTTGTTCAAGTTGTCTGGTCAAATAAACTCTAAAAGGACAATGTCCAGAAGATTGGGAATATTCTGAAATACAATTTTTTTGAGAATCAAGTGACTCTTAATGGGCAGCAGCTTTCATTTCCCCCGACCTTTCCTTCCAAGATAACAAAGAGTTAGATGACTCTCCTCACATGGTTCAAGAATTCCATCCAAGAGCTGACTTCCCCAATAGGCAGTCACCCAGGTGCTGAAGAAAGACCCAGGAAGAGGCTGGAACAGGACCCCAACAAACACACACATGGGAATCAATTCACGTCCCACTCTTATCTTTGCCTTGGGTTACTGAGGCCCTGCGAGGGTGGCATGCCCGGGCAAATCTGGGCTGAGCTCTCTTTCATGCCTTGAGTCAGATTTTCTGGGTGTGAGGTCAGCAAACAAGCCAGGAAATGTCAGAGAGGGAACTCAAGATTCAGTGGCAGCTGTCACTCCAGAGTCCTGAGGGGTGGGAACACGTCCAAGGTGTCCCCGTGATGTGTTTGGTAGCAACTATTTGTGAACCCTGTTTTCTTGGATGAAGGGGGTTGAGGACAGTAATGTTGCAGTAAACCCAAAATCTATAAATGGCTTCGGCTCATGAACCATCTTGCTGAAATCCCTACACTGAACTCCCTGGCTCATTCCCTATCCTTCCCCAATTGACGGAGGGGCTGTCTGTCTTTTTGAAAAGTCTCAGGACCATGTGTGTCTCTTAAGCTAGGATTTTTTGGGGGGGGGGTATTTTTTAGGACTATGGATTTTTAACTTGTCTGAATGTCTGAAGTTACATCTGAATTGCATTATAGACTTGTGTTGTAACATTTCTTGACCTGGTGCTTGGAAAACATACCACACACTGAGAGGAAAAGGCTAGCTCAAAAAGAGCCCCTGACACGTAATCCTATAAAGCAAATAGAATAAAGGCCTCGGATCTGAGCTAATGTTCACTGGCACCGTTTGTTTTCATTCATGTCTTCAGTCCTAGGTAATTATTCAAGATCTGTTGTGACCTGGAGACCTCAATAGGCGCTGTTATTATTGAATGTGAACTTGGACTCCAAGCAACCATAGAGTACCCTCTATTCCCAGAACTGCTGTCTGCTCGTAGCTCCAAGTACAGAACAGACCAGGGAAAGACCAAAGACATAGCTGAAATAGATCTCTTTCTTGCGGTTTAAGGATCAGCCAGTTGGAACCAAGGAGATGTTTTCTTAGGGTCGAAGAAAAGCCTACAAAACTATTGGATTGTTTTTGGCACTCAAATGTAGATTATAGATATATCATTAGTATTACTGAGCTGATGGGTCAGACTACAAGGACTCTTATTGAGCAGTGCATTCTTGCAAAAATACGCTGTCCTCAACTCTGTTGTGGAAGGTTGCTTTGTGTTTAGATTATCTTCTCATCTACCACACTAATGTCCTTGTAATTACCCAGGCTTTGAAAACCTGCCTGTGATGTTGTCCACTTCAGAGCTCATGAAGTACTCCCGTCAGGTAAACACGAGCCACACACACAATAGAATACCACTCACAGCTGGTGCACATGCTCTTTCATTCTGAAGCTGAAGTTCAGCCAAACACAATGGCTTCTTCCTTGAGCTGCCTGGCTCTGGGGAAATGCTGAGAAAGGTTTTGTAATTTACCTCTGAATCTTCCAAAGAGCGATAGGACCATTTCTCTTTAAGGAATGTGACAAGACACTTCAAGATTGTCAGCATTGAAATATTGAGTCCAAAAGAACAGCAGCTCTGCTGAACCTTAACGTCTTTCTAAATCCTTGGTGCCAGATGTACTATTTTCCTTTTGGATATGCCAAAACCACTAAATAGTTAAAAGACATCAAATCATCTCCAAGTGGCCAAAACTGAAATTTGTTTGAGAAAAGAAAAGAAAAGAGTTCCTAGTCAGCAAACCTCACAGTCATATTCTATACTAGAAAACTTCTTGATTATGCTAAGAATTAGAAAAACAGATTTGCAACACAAAACACTTCAAATTCTTTCCCTGTCTCAGTACGGCTCAGCTAGAACTAACAGACAGAAGAAAGAATTAAGGAGAAATGATTACAGCAAGGAAAATTATAGCAGTAACTTCAAAGGTTATTACACCCTCAAGGTGTCCTTACTGCTTGTCATTTGGTGAGCCCTGACCTTGGTAAGTTGTTTTAAGAGCATGTGTTAGGAACGCTCCAAAAGGCCTTCTAGGTCATGCACCTCCACATCTTTGGAACTCATTCAATTTTTCAGCAAAGAGTCCTTGGGCTTATGAAAATGAAGCCACCTGAGCTCCAACACTGAGGAACATTTGAAATGACTTGAAAAGAATAGAGAAGCAAACTTTCTAACTCACAAATGTCAATTGTATCTAGGCACTGGGGAATGGAGGTGTGGTAGTTTTGAGTAAATGTCCCCCAATAGAACTTATTATAATTGTGAATTGTCTTCAGCCTTCTGGCTGGAGGAAGTGTCACTTTGGCCTGGCCTCCTGAGGTCATGACACCCTTTCTAAATTGGATGCAAAATACTAGAGATACATATGCAAATCAGCAGTCTGAATCCCAGGTCTGGCAGTTCTGCATTTTGTGAATTACAGTGTTACAGTGTGCTTGCTTGAGGTGCTGGTGGTGGGTTTTTCTCTCTTTTCTTGCTTCTGTGAAAGGGAGCCAGCCTTTTTCCTTAACTTCCCCTGGGTCTGTTATTTCAATAAATACTTTCCTCCCCAAAATTGTGCCTGGTTTGGAGATTCATCCCAGCAGCATGTGACTGACTACAACAGGAGGTGACAGGGATAATACTCCCCTGAGTATTAATGTGATGGCCTCTGTACTTTAGAATTTCTGAGCTATATTGCTTCCATGATAATTTCTCTTAAATTGGTTCATCAAAGCTTTTGCCCAGCTTCCTCTTCCTCCTTGAGGCTGTGAGCTCAGGTCTGATTTTATATTGGGAGCTTCTAGGGAGCTTTAGAAAAATCCCAGTGAATATGCAGTGCTCCTGGCCAATGAAATCAGGCCTTCCAGAAGCAGGACCCAGGAGTCTGCTGTGTGGTCAGAGTTGAGAACTGCTTTAGAAGACTGATGGGCAGCAGAAAGTAGGAGCCAGGCAGCTGGATGTGGGCATGATGGGTGTAGTGGAAATCTGCAGCCCATGCCTTCTACCATGCTCGAGCTACCAGCAGAGGCGAAGTTCTCCTCAACCTCATATTGATGAGATTTGAACAATTAATCTAAACTTCCTGACTAAAATCCCATTGAGACCTAAAGAAAATGAACAGGACGCAAAGGCAATGGTCAGAGCCTAATGCCCTTATTATCCCCAAAGGATCTTCAGGAGAACTCCCCACTTCTTCAGAGTTAGGCAGCTTGGGGTTGGCTGTACCGTGTTCTGGGGTGATGAACCCCAGGAGTGAGTATAGTCTTGAAGAGGAAAGTTATGATCAAGCAGGCAGTCCGCAGCATCAGGCTGACTGTGAATCTCTCCTCTCTTTGGCTTGCCATGGGGAGTGTGTCAGGGTTTCTCTATAGGAACAGAACCGATGGGACACACACACATATAATATGTGAAATGTATGCATGTATATATGTTATATGTGTCGATATACATAAAGCACAATAAAAGGGGGAATTATTAAATCAATTTCTTTGATAGGGACTGTGTGCTCCAGAATAGTTGTCAGCTTTCTAGAGAGGAAAAGAACCCAGTGACTACTCAGTCCATGAAGCTGAATGCCTTATCGATCCCAGCCCATTTCTGAAAGACTGGCAGTGCCCTGGAGAGCCATGATAGCGTGCCCATAATGAAAGACCCAAGTCTCATGAGAGCAGAGAGTGATACCAGCATCAACAGACATACTCAGAAAGAGGAAGCAAAGGCAGGCCTGTCCATACTTCTTTTTCTTTTTTTATAACCTCTTTATAACTGGGAGATTCTGCCCACATTGAGGGTAATGTTTTCCTCCTCAATTAATTCTCCTGCAACACCAGCACAGAGAAACATGGAGGTGTGTCTCAATCTCCTGGATGTTTCTAAATCCAATCAAGTTGAAGGTTGAAGAGGACAGTATATAGTCCAATAATTCTTCTTCTTCTCTCTTTTGCTTTCTCTTTTATTTCTGGTTTTATATATATATATAAATATATCATATTTATATATATATATATCAGAGATCAGAGTTACCTGCAGGGCTATTAAACCACATATTGTCTTATTTCTAACTCAAGACATCTGTAATAAAACCAAGATTTTGCATTTTAACAAGTTTCAAATCACTGCAGAAGCTTCAAGCCCAGGACAGACTAGGGCCCAGAAAAAGTAAAATGGATTTTAATAATATTTCTTTCGTGTCCTATAAGAAGAAACATGAGTTGGCCTTGAGATGAGCTAGGATCTATTTCCATGCATCCATCAGAAGTGTGAGAGTCATCTGATTTATTCTTAAGCAATTATGGGAACAGATACATGTTTAAAAATAGACATTCATTTAGCTTGTTGTGCCTGACGTATTTGCATTATAAATTGGTAATATTTAAATTGGATTTAATTTTAGAGCCCCAGTCTTCACTAGCATTAGACAAAAACCAATAGCAACAATATTTATGAAAATCATCTAGTATCTTCATATTCTGGGGAGGAAATTTCTCTTTCCAGGAGCAAACTACTATGCCAACTTACCAAATGAGAGAAACCTAAAGGCATAGGAGATGGTGGACAGGGGCCTTAAACATGGGTAGGTGAGGAGACTCTGGCAGGCAGCAAGATGACTTGGGCAATAGTCTACAGGGCCAGAAACCCTACTGTGGTTGTGTACAGTCCAACCCCCAACAGGACAGATCTGCTGAGAAGTTGTGGATGTTCCATTTTAGACTGACCCTGTCTTGTGGTAATCATCTAGATTAGAAGGCATCCAATGAAATATCCAGAATATCTACAGAGTTTCCCTTCCATCCCTAGTTAATCCACAGATTAAAAGTTTATTGTGTGTCAGAAACAGCAGGCAGGCAGGCAGACCTCAGCATTCTATCTGTAAGTATGTTTCATGTTCATTTCGCCCTCCTCCACACCCCTACTGAGCTCTGTTGAGCTAGTTCTTGAGCTCAGAGGCCCTGTAGTGGTCTTGCTTCCCTTTTTCCTTTGTGAAATCCTTAGAACCCAGCCCATGTTACCTCCCTCATGAGCGTATGTCTCTGAATAGCCTGGACAGGCGAATCAAGTTCTCAGTCCACTGGGCTCCCACATCATGAGTAATAGGAATCTTAGTCATCCAACGATTTAAGTGCTTGTTCTAATGCGTGCCCCTCCTCATCTCTAGATTATGCGTTCAAGGAAATATTATTATGTTATCTTCTTCTTTATGTCCCTGGCACCGAACACTGTGTGGCACAAGGTCTACATATTTAAGTTTTTAAAGAAATAAAAGGTTTCCAATGAGAGGGTAGGAAAAGCATTACTTCCTCAAACAGTAAAGATACAGATTAGAAAACACTGACTGTCACAGAGGGTCACAGCCAGAGGGACCTTGGTTATCACCTACACACCAGCTCCTTACCTTGTGGAAGAGGAGGAAGCTTGAATATGCTTCAAGATGCAAAATGACTTCCCTAAAAATCAGAGGGAATTAGGTCAGGATGCAGCTGGCTTCTGGCTTGAGACCAGCGAGGTTTAGCCAAACACCCTGTCAAAAAGCTTGTGGATCTGCCTCCCCTGAGTGATGGGAGCAGGGAGTCCATGCCCCCCGAAGTAGTCAGCTCCACGCTGCTGAGAGGAACATGCAAACCAGACACAGTTTGTGGCAGGAAAGGTTTTTTTCAAGTTTACAGATTCAGGGAAGTTCCATCAAATGGTGGAGGAAGATAGCGTCCATCGAGAAATCCAAGCAGAGAGATACCACCAGGCAGCCAATAACATAAGCAAGCAGATCCAGAGCTCAAAACCTCTCTTCCTACCTCTAGGCTGGTCTTCAGATCTGCCTCCCAAAAACACCATAGGGCTGGACCCCAGGATCCGACCCCAGTGACACCTCCCCCAGCCAGGCTGCTGCAGACCCAAGTTGCAAGCTTTAATAAAGACCTGAGTTTATGGGGTCATTGAATCAAACTCCCATACCACCATTCCTCTCCTGGGCTAAATACAACCCTGTGAGAGACTGAGACATTCCTTGAAACAGAACCTCACCTTTCAGAAGAGTATTTGAGTAAGATTATTTTATCTGAGCCTAAATCCAAATTGCATGTCAACATGATATCTGTTAGTTTTTGAAGTATGAAAAGTTTATTTTGAGGGAAATGAGGACTGGAATGATTCAGATCCCTAGTTCCCATATGAAAATGACAGTTGTGGTGGAGCACATCGGTAATCCCAGTGCTGTGGAAGCAGAGATAAGAGGACCCCAGAACTTTCTGGCTAGCTAGTCTAGCTGAACTGCTGATTGCCAAGTTCACTGAAGGACCTCAGCTCAAAAAGAAAAGAAAGTGGAGACTAACTGAGAAAGACACCCATTGCCAACATCTGGCTTCATATGCATGTGAACATGCACCTACACATATACAAACATGTGCACACACTCGGCATTTTGAGCGGGGTGAGGAAGGAAGAGAAATGGAAAATAGCAGTCTTTGATGGCATGCATTCCAGAAACACAGAAACCATAGTAGGCCTTCACCTCCCCTGCTCTCCGCTCTGTCCTCGAGGCTGGGGATTCGGATCTGCAAAGGCTTCTGTGATGATTGCTGCCACCACACAAAGTGAAAGGAGGTTAAAATGACATCATTGTGGTTGTGGGGCAGATGGAGCAAGACATGATTGTGGACTTGGAAAAAGTGTACAGTGTTGGACAAAGGTGTCATCCTAGAACCTTCTTTACAACAAATTCTGTGAGACATAGTTGTCCATTCATAAAATTTTCCATGTCACTCTCCTGTGCAAAGCCCTCACTATAGACCTGAGGATGAAGCCATAGCTCCTAGATATGCATCCTGTCTACAACGGCCCCTTGATACTCCTGTGTCTCAACATACCATGTTTACTTCCTTGATGGCATATAACTGAATCTGAGGTGATTTATTTTCACAAGACTGAGTTCTACAGGAATAGAGAACTCATCTGTCATTCATTGCTATGTCTTCAGCACTGAAAAGAGTGCCTTGCACATAGTGGGTATTCAGAAAATGCTGTTGAATGAATGAGTGAATGAATGAATGATTTACATAAAACAGGCTTCCAGATATGAAAACAAAAGCTCTGGAAACTATAAGCTAAAATTGAACAGAATTTTTTTTTCATTATGTCATCTCCATAGCCTCCAATTCCTATCATTTGACTTTTAGCACATGCGTGACTTGGTTCTGGTAGACCTCTGGTTGTTTACATGCCACTGGGAAGAACCTCCAAACCAGGCACAATTATGGGAGGAAAGGGTTTATTAAAGCTACAGATCCAAGGGAAATTCCAAAATGGCAAAAGAGGCTAGTTCCCCCCCCCCTTTACAGTCCAAGCAGAGAAAAAAACCATCACCAACACCACACACACAACAGCAAATAGGGATTGGGGAGAAAGAGATTTCCTTGCCCTTTATATAACCTTAGGGCAGGTCTTGCAACCCTTCCCCAGACTTGTTGATTCCCTGAGTCTCTGGAATTTCCTTCCTTCACTGCCCTCCCAGGAAGGGAAGTTCATTTCTAGCTTCCCTGAGCTTCCTTATATCCTGCCCCCTACTGAGAGGGCTGTATTCCTGTAAACAATCTCAGAGACCCACCAAGATTACTAACAGGTCAAGTTGACAACAAACCTTAACTATCACACACCACGATGTACCAAGTGGTCTGCTGTCTTATCTGTCTCCATGGCTCAGCTGCATTTTCATGACAATACTGATTTGTCTGAACTTTCAGGACTATTTCTTCTGTAACCTATCATTGGTTGAGCCAGAGTTGATATCTCTGTGCTAATACGATACACCACATAATTTTCATCTTGATGGTAGATTAGGCATCTATTGGAGCAAGACTGCTGTGAGTCTGGAAGCAGCTACATGAGTCTGAAACTAGAACCTCCAAGTCACTTTAGGTCCATGTTGAACCAGACCTCTGACAATCTTGGCAGCTGGCTGGACTCTATCTCCTTCCTGGGTCCCAATGCTGGTAAAACTGTGGAACTTTGGGATTCTCTAGTATTTGTCTCATTAACACAGCCTTCCCCACCTGCCTAGGGCACAGGTATCCAGATACCTGCTAGGAAATGATATGAAGGACCCATCATCTAATGATCTCTTTGTCCACAGAGTCCTGGCCTGTGGTTGTGCAGTCCAGGGGGCTGGATGGCATGCTGGACCCAGGCTCAGCTCAGTGTCCGGGCCCAATAACAGTTTCACCAAGGGAGCAGCTTTCTGTCCTGGCCACTCTGAGGTAAGTGCCCAATGGGCCATCTGCTTCACCAAGGTTTCTAACTACAGCAGCAGCAGGTATCAGAGGTCCTAATTGCATGGCACCTGGAAATGAGATGCAGGCTGGGGACAATGGCTCAAACCCAAGCAGCAAAGCCCTGCAGAAGCTCTCAGCAATGCTGCAAATGGAGCCCACCCTGAGAGGAGGGCTTTCTGCCTCATGGTTTCTAGGGACATATGAAGAGTCACAGAACATGGGGCTCAAATAGACCTATGTGTCACACAACTCCACAGGCTGTCTGAGCCAGCAGTCTTGTGAGATGGAAGGTCTGTGGCCACTCTTTGTACCTGTGGCCAGTGAAGTGGAAGGGTGGGGAAGGATTACAGGCCAGACATGTGCAGGCTTGGTTCTGAGTCCCTCCTCTACCAGGTGTGTGCCCAGGACTAAGTGACTTAATGTCCCTGAGTTGTAGATCCTCAGCTGTAAAAGGGGAGTCACATGGCCTCACTTCCAGGTTTATTGTGATAATTAATTAGACAATTATGACCAGTAAATAATAGTGATAATAACTACCCCTCCCAATTCATTTCAATCAGTGTTTCTAGGAACTCAGACCAGTTGATTCTGATTCCATGCCGTCCATCCGCACGGCTGTCCTGAAAGACTATGGTAAAGCCATGGGTTCCTGGACCTGCTGGAACTCTCTGAACACATTTTTATCATGAGCATTTAGGGAACTTCTTGATCAATATCACAGTTTCTAATGATGCTCAAAGCTCTGAAGTGCCAGATATATAACAGCAAATACCTGAGGGCTGCTCCCTGTGTCTGGATTTGTGGTTCCATGAAAGCCAAGCTTAATAAGAAGTTTCATTTGGGTGTTGGGTTAAATGTACCCCAGGGTCTATCAATCAGAGTGTGGGTAGCTTATCTCCTCAAAAAGGTGCAGAGACTGAACAACAGGCCAAGTGTACCCAGGCTGACTTCCTCAAGTACTTGCCAGAGGATGCTGTGTCACTCAGCCTCTTTAAGGCTGTCCTCTGCAAATGTATGGGCTGGTTTAGTGGCTTTCAAAACATAGTCCCCAGACAGAACTGTCAGTATCACCTGGAAATGTTCTAGAAATGTAGCTTCTTCTGCCACCCTAAAACCCATAGTGTCAGAAATTCTACAGGTGAACATGGCCATCCAGTTTAATAGATGTCCAGAGATGTCTGATGCCCTGGAGTTTGAGAGCATCTGGACCTCAGTCTCTGGTGTTCCTAGAGGAACAGGTGACAAAGCTAAACAACCAGCCTTGGTCCTGGTGGCACGCCCCATCCTTGTAAGTCTTGCCTGGGCCATGCCAGCAGAGCTGCTGGGTTCTTCCCTGTCACTACTCTTCTGTGTTCAGCCCAGGCCACCTCAAGGATTCCTCCTTGGGGAATTAAAGAGCCATGGAATTTCTCTCCCACTCCACACAAACTCCAGCAACCAAAAGTTTCCAAGTCTTATAATGGAAGACAGTAGCCAGGTTATATATTAGCGCTAAGGCCAAATGTGAAGCAAGAAGCGACCCTTGACCCCTGTCAGAACATGACCAGTGAGATGGAGGAGAAAGATGGAGAGCTTGATCATAAGAATTTCCTCTCTGGCTAACAGTTGGTGAGCCAGGTTCACGGAGCCAATCCCTAGCCTGGGAATGGTGAAGAGCTCTTGGCATCTCTCTCCAAAGGCAGGCATTTGTCTTTCTCCCTTTTCCAAGCCCCTCTGCAGACCTGGTTGTCAGGCCTCTGCCAACATCAGGACCAGGGCTGGTGGCTTAGCTCTGCCCGCAGCTTTGCCACCTGTTCCTGTAGGAAGAATTGTGTGAGGATCATGCACCTGATATAGGAAAGTTTTTCTCTCGGTGGGCTGTGTGAACCCTAGTAACCCACAGACAGGGGCAGGGGAGGAGGCTGGATCAAAGCTATCGCCATGGGTCTCCCCTTTCTTAGTCACTTAACTTCCATTCTGGGTAGGGGCAGGACAAATAAAAAACATTTGCACCTGAAATAGAACGTGTTCCTTCATGTGAAGCCCCAGCTGCGTCTTCCCAACTAATTGCTCCACATGAAGAGCTGAGCTCAGTGAAGCCACATGGAGGGTGGGCATCTGCTCAGGAGAGAGGCTTAAAAGGTTGTCTTGAAAAATAACTAAGCAAACTCCTCCCTGGCTCACTTCAGCCAATGAGAAAAGCTTTCTATACCACGCATTGTACAACTACAATAGAAGGCATTGATTATTTCATGTCTTTGTATCTTTTGATGGCTGTTTTTTAAAGAGAGTTTTAAATTTTTTAAGATTGTAGAAATATACTCTCATGGGTAAATCCAATATTGTTTTCTCAAAATGCATTTTAATCTACAACCAAACAGATCTTAAAGAAACAAGCTATCTATGATACAAATTTCCACTGTCTTCAGGTGAGGTCAGGTACCACATGGGCACTGACAAGAAGCATTAGACTTTAAGAACTTTGGGAAGTCAATTACGGAGAATGCATAGGTGTAGGCAGAGTAGAAAACCCCATAATGCTTTAAAAATCAAAAACCATCAGGGTTAGGAGAGACCTTAAAATTCATCACACCCATGAAGAAATTGAAAGACTCAGAAGCAAAGAGATGTCTCCAGCCACCAGGAGCAGCAGGTATAAGCCAGATCCTTTTCTGCTCATGTTCCAGGGTGGAGAATGAGAGAACACAACTTCCACAGAAAAGCATGGGCGAAGTGCTGAAGGCATGGGAGAGAGTTAGACACCACTGGTGGAGGCCCGAACTGAAGCTGGGGTTCACAGACAACGGGAAGCATTCCCTTAGCAGAGGTGGAGAGTAGAAGGGGGACCAGGGAGACCACAGGGAAGACACCTGGGGGGAAGAGCCTGAAAGCAAGGACAAGGATGGGCAAGCACAGGGCAGGAGCTATGCCAGGAATCCTTGTGCTGGAATACAAGCTATGAGAGAAGTGGAAAGAGGCAAGGCTATTGTCATGCCGAGCTGTTCCCGTGTGGCCCATCACTAGCTCCTCTGCCAGAGGTGAGACACACCTGCCAGAGAGACAGCATAAGCAAACTCTCTACAGGATGGACCAGGGAGGGTTCGTCTGCATGGAGTTAGACACTTCCCAGAGCTCAAAGCAATGCTTTAAGAAGTTACAGGGGGAAGCCAGGGAGGAAGTTCTGGAAGAAGAGATGAAGGTCCAGGACATGGGGTAGGAGGTGGTCCTATGACCTGAACCAGGGACACAGAAGGGAGACTTAGAAAGAAAGCTACAGTTTCACAGAATGCCAGCCCAGTAGAACTCAGAGGACTAGGAGACTTACGTGGAGGACTTGGAGGGAAGAGCAGGGTCCAGGGATGAGCTGAGATTTGGAGCTGGTGAATAAAGGCATAATGGTCCCATCAGTAGGAAATGCAAAATATAGGTGCACATTGAGAAGAGCAGGGACAGAGGATTGAAAGCAATCATAGCTATGGAACGAGAGTCACCAAGTGGTCCAGAATGGGGTCGCTGCTCCCAATGTGGAGGAGGAAGAGAGGACAGTGAAGCAGGATCTGAGTACGGAGATTTTAGAGTTTAGAGTGCTTGCCCTGAAAATGCTAACAGCCATGGAGAGGTGTCCTCGGGAGGCTAGAAGTCCAGAGCTAGCTTCAAAGGAGCAGTTGGACTAGAGATCCAGGTATGGTGTCAGCTACACCTGATATTCTGTAGTCTCTTCAGAGAGGATTAGCTCCCCAAAGGATGAGTTCCCCATGAGGAACAGGGGGCAAGACCCGAAACTCCACTCAAACTTCTCCTCAGTTCCCTACCCAAATTCTAACAGGGGTTACTAATTCAATTATAAAAGGGTGAAATTTGATTTGGGTCTTCTCCCAAAATTCAGCGGATGAAAGATACTGTGTACTGAGATGGAATGAAACAAGAATCGAAAGTAAAAGGCTGGAATTATCTGCCCATAAGAATGATCAATTTCCTAAGAGTTGGCTGGACGTTTATCAGCAAGGCCATTGGCCAACAGATCTAGATCTGGAGGGATCAAACACCCAGGTAGGCCGTCTCCTTCTCTACATGGCTGGATGGAGAACTGGAGCAAACATAAGCATTCATCACAGTGACCCAAGGAGCCCAGAAGAAAAGACTTTGGATATTTTTTTTATTGGTATCTCACCAACAAGCTATCTATTTCCAGCTAAGTAAAAGCACAACGTTGTGTAAAATTCACTGGCATCCACAGCTTGAAAGGTGGTGGATAGCTCCGTGCACACTCAAAAAACATGGCTGTGGCAGATAATAAAACAAAGGACAGGCTTTTCTGCCACCACCCCCATTTATTCTTCCCTTATTTTCTTAAGGACCTGCTATATGGCAAGCACTGCATATGGCCATGGAATGATTGAAACGCAGGTCGCACAATGAAGGCTCACTCAGACAGACAGACGGACAGATATGTGAATGGATATCCACATCACCAGGAAAGGTTTATCATACAGGCTGCCACAAACAAACAAGAGAGATGCACATGGAGGGATGGAGTAACCCTGCAGAACTGCACAGTCATAGGGAGACAGACCCAAAGAGTTGCTTTTCAAGAATTCTGAAAGAGGAAGAATAATGTGCAACGATAACTCATCAGGGAAGAGTGCTCAGAGCGACTAGCCAGCATTAGAATTAAAGAAGACAAAGTCCTTGGCCATAGGGAGATTAAAATGATTGAGGATTGACATTGATTTTGTGAGCACACACTTAATGCTAACAGCCTCCCTGGGAAATGGTGTTTACTGTCTCCCTTTTCTCAAAGGCTCAGGGGAGTGAGCAGCTTTCTTCTGCTATCAAGTATTTGAGCTGGATGGCCAAAGTTTTCTAACCAAAGCTCCAATGCAGAGGGTTTTTTTTTCAGAATAATAATTTAGCAGGAAAGAATACACACACGTGCAGACACATGTGCGCGCGCGCACACACACACACACACACACACACACACACTTGTACCAATAAGTTACTCTGAAATTCAGAATGGAAAGAGATCACTTTTGGTTAGAGTGACAAAAGGCTTCAAGGGGTAGGTCATGTCTGTACCAGGCTGGAAACATGGACAGGGAGCAAATGACCCTCCTGCACAGGAAAGAGAAATAAGAAAGGAGAGAATTGGAGGTTTGGAGACTATAGGGGATGCCTCTGACCCTACCAAGATCTGGGGAAGTGTCACAGAGGGGGTGACATTTCATTGGCATCTCTAGGTGTGAACAGAAGTTCACCAAGAGCAGGTCTCCAGAGCAGAGCTGATTCCACTGTATCTTGGCCAAGGGCTTGGGCTGTCACTGGTGAACTACAGTACAGTTTAGGACCTTCTCAGGGACCCATAAATCATGCCATTTGGTCCATGCTCTCCTGTGAACAAAGAATAAAAGAAAAAATGTGTTTAAGAAAGAAAGATGGGAAAGAGGGATGGAAAAGCAGAGTGGCTTTCTAAGGGATCAGTTTTAGATTCTATTTCTGGTCTAGCTTTTATGGCAACTTCAAGCCCTTCCTTATTCGTTGATTTCTGTGAATCAGCCTCCTTATATGTGAAAGATGGTAGCTCCCAAAAAGACTAAAGGTTACTGTGACATTACAAGTAAACACACAAAAATTTTAAAAATCTCACTTGCCAAAGGGGAACCATTAGCAGAGACCTTGTGGGCAAAGATGTGTGGGTTCAAATAGGCCTAGAACCACATCTCTCTCACATGGTGTTTGTTGGTTCCCAAGTTTCTAATCAGCAGGCTCACAGCTGACCAAGTGTAGCTGTCTGAAGGGGAGTTTGGGAATCCAAGATATGCCCCCACAGTGCCTTTCAGGACCTTCCCAAGGGAATCACATTCAAGACATAGGTACCCACCCTCCACTGCCTCAAAGTGACAGCCAGAGAGCCTAGAGGACTCTATGTGATTCCCTCAACCCCATACAAGTCACTAGCCAGAGTCTCAGGGACTCTGTGCCTTCTCCAAAACCACACACTCAGCATCCTCTCTCACTGTCACAAGTGTCTCAGTTTGGATTGTGAATCTCGGGTCTCCTGACCCACAAACTACCAGTGAGCCCCCCTGGGGTCCTAAGGACGCTTGGCACTGCTCCTCTGAATGACCCTCCTGTCTCTGTCGTTGCAGGTGCACAGCGTAATGCCCATGTTGTCCTACACTCTGATCACAGCTGTTTTGATCGGCATACAGGCAGACCCGTACACAGACGGCAATGTCCCTGCACGAGACTCTGTCCCCCAAGCCCACTGGACTAAACTTCAGCATTCCCTTGACACGGCCCTCCGCAGAGCCCGCAGGGTTCCTGCTGCACCTATAGCCGCCCGTGTGACCGGGCAGAGCCGCAACATCACCGTGGACCCCAGACTGTTCAAGAAACGGAGACTACGGTCACCCCGTGTGCTGTTTAGCACCCAGCCCCCACCCATCTCTGCAGACACTCTGGATCCGGACTTCCAGGCCCATGGTACTATCTCCTTCAACAGGACTCACAGGAGCAAGCGGTCATCCACGCACCCGGTCTTCCACATGGGGGAGTTCTCGGTGTGTGACAGTGTCAGTGTGTGGGTTGGGGACAAGACCACGGCCACGGACATCAAGGGCAAGGAGGTGACCGTGCTGGGAGAGGTGAACATTAATAACAGTGTATTCAAACAGTACTTTTTTGAGACCAAGTGTCGGGACCCCAATCCCGTTGAAAGTGGGTGCAGGGGCATTGACTCCAAGCACTGGAACTCATACTGCACCACGACACATACGTTTGTCAAGGCGCTGACCACGGATGACAAGCAGGCTGCCTGGAGATTCATCCGGATAGACACGGCCTGTGTGTGTGTGCTCAGCAGGAAGGCTGTGAGAAGAGGGTAACCTACCTGCAGCCCCTTCCCCACCTGCCCCCTCCACACTCTCCTGGGCCCCTCCCTACCTCAGCCTGTAAATTATTTTAAATTATAAAGACTGCATGGTAATTTATAGTTTATACAGTTTTAAAAAATCATTATTTATTAAATTTTCGAAGCATCCTGTGTATCACCACTTGAGTTCTTTCTCTTGGTAAGAATACTCACAAGTCCTGGGAGGGTGCAGGGTGAATTGTCCCCAGCTATTTTCTCAGGGACTTTCACCTGTAGCCATCCCCCCACGCCCTCAGCCAGTTCCAGAGCAGGCTGATTGGTTTCTAATGCTGGCCTAGGCCAGGCATGATTGGCAAGGAACTGATATCAGACTCAGGTCTCATTCCGGAGCCAAATCCATGGACTACCTGCCCCCTTCCTGTGAACTTAATTGCTTCACTTAGGGAAGTTGGGTACCTGAGTGATCACTACTGGACATTACTGGACACAGGCTATCCCCATCCTTCTAGAAGCCCAGGGTGGTACTGGGCTAGGGTGGGAGGATCGCTGGGTGAAAGACCAAAGGCTGCACAATAGGCCTGGGAGGCTGCTTTCTGCTGGGCTGTCTGGAAGAGCTGTAACGAAATCATCTCCTGAGGCCTGTCATGGTAGATCTAATTTCACATGAACATTTTCTGAGCACTGATGGCTGCTTCTCTGCTATCCCCAAGTGTCTTCTCGAAGAAAGACTTCATTGTCCCAAGAAAACTTAGGGCTCCCAGCACTCTTACCACCCACAAACAGTCCCAGCAGCAACTGTGAGTGACCCCCAACATTGGCTCCCAACTGAAGCCAGAGACCCTGTTGGAAAGAACTTTGGAAAACTGTTTTTTATTGTTAATTGGATGATTTCCACAATTAACCAAAGATGGCTGGGGGGGGGGGAGAGCATGAGATCTGTAGAAAAGAGAGTGAGGACAGACAAAGATAATATAGTGAGAACCAACCAAAACAAGCCCTGGGAGATGCAGGGGAGAGGGGCCAAGTCAGGACGGACCCCTGCTTGGTGTTCCTCCTAACAGGAAACTGGAAGACAGAACTAAGAGTTGGGGTTGTGAAGAAGGGAAGGAGGATGAAGGTGCTCTCCCACCAATACCAGACCCCCCCTGCCTCCAATACAGTCTACAACCTGGGTACTTCTGGAGGGGGTTGAGTTTGTTAATATGCTCGTGGACACTCTGAAGGTGACAGAGGCAGAGGGATTGGCCTCACACTGCCACCTTCCACTGAAACTTTCATTTTTTTTCTTCTTTCCCTAAACCACAATTTTTTCCTTCAGGTAGAGCACTCACATGACATGGAAATTTTAAAATTGGATTCCTTTGTTCATCCTCTCTCTCCAAGGATGACACACCCACTCTGGTTTTAAACGAACAAGTCCAACTTGTCCATCCCCTAAAAACCAGGGAATGGAAGCAGCATTCTCCTGTCCCAACTCTAACCCCATCCAAACAGGACAGATTAGAAAGGACGGGAGCTTTGGCTTGAGAACATTTGACTGAGGTAAAAACATGATGAAAATTTTTTTTCTATCATAGCTACTGTAATTGAAAGATTTATGTTCAAGAAACACCAACCAGAACATTCTGTGCTGAGATACTTGGTGAGATTAAGGATTGGTCAAGTAGAAGGAGCCTCTACTGACTGGTTCCTGTAGGGGGATGGGGGAGTGGGGGCTCCAGGGCCAGGACTTTCGCTGTTCCAGGCCCCTCTTACAAGCAGACCCTGAAGTCCTATCTCTTAGGGTTGTGCAGACGTTTTGGGCCCTATATGTAAAAAGAAGGGTAGGGAGGGAGGAGGCATTCAGGCGCTCCCAGACCATAGTCCTGACTCTGCCAGGCCCGTGGAGCTCCTCCCAGCTCTGCAAGACCTTTGAGACATCTAAAAAAAAAAATGTCTCTGGCTCCCTGGCCTGTTGAGAGGAAAGGCTCGACCTGTGTCATTTTCACACAGGCTGCTCTTCTGATGCTGTGGGGTAAGAGGAGACCCCTGCTGACGCCAGCAGCACCACCAGCTCCCCCAAATCCAAACTCAGCTTCAGGCAAACCTGGAGTCACATGAGGGAGCCAGTGTGTTCACACAGCAAATGAGAGGCTTTCAATTTGGCTGAACAGAGTGATAGTGGTCCAAACCCACCCCCTGTCCGGTGGTCTCCTCAGCTCGGACACTGCCTCCACAAAGCCAGTGGCCCACCCTGGCATCTGCCCCAGAGGCCAGACCCCGACCCTCCCTTGAGCATGTGGAAAAACCAGGCTCAAACCTCCCTTTGCACTCTATTGAGGAGCAGTGATATACCCCCTTTGTATCCTACACATGCCTCATGAGACTTTTCTACCAGGATTTCCCAAATCCCAGAGAGTGAAAGCAGATCCCTCTCTACCCCAGCAGCTTCGACCAGAAGGCATCCCCAGGCCCAGGCCCTGCTGTCCTCACACCAGCCTCCTGCCAGGCTACTCTGTGGATCCCCCAGCACTGTGGGCTCACTCCAGGCTACACTCCCAGTCTGTCCCCAGCCAGAGTCCCAGCATTCCTCAGCAAAACCAAATGGCTAGTTTAGTTCCTGTGAGCCACAAGACTGTTCTCCCCAAAGTCTTCAGCACTTCTGGGAAAGAACTGCCCCAGACCTGGAGCAGAGGACAGAGGGCAGGTTCTGTCCCACCTGGAATACCTGTGCTTTGCTCCTGGTAGAAAAGAGGCAAAACCAAGGGGAAGTGCAGGTGATCAGGAACTGGGGGTTGGCCTTCAGCATTGACCTTGGACTCCTCTTACTAAAGGCCAGAATGGAACCATGGGAGACACTTGGGTCTCCCTGAGCAGGGCTCAGCAGCCCCTGGTGGTGAAGAAGCTGCAGATGATACAACTCTGTAAAGGCATCACAGAGCTGGGTCCTATGAAATGAAAATAAGCCTTCCTGTGTCCCAGGGTGTGAGCCTGAAAGCCTGTTGAGTCCTATGTAAAGGTCAGGCAACACAGCCTTAGCTCTGAGCAAGCCTGTGCGGATGGGAGGAGGAATGAGTGTATCGGCAGATGTATGGATCAGGTGGAGAAGCACTCTGTTCAGTGGGTGTGCATAGCCAGGCTTGGCCGAAAGAACAGGGGGTCTTTAGCTCTGGGCTGGGGAGGCCATCTAGGTCACAGAAGCTCTACTGCAATGGTGAGGAGCCTGTGTGACTCCAGCTCATCACAGCTTATCTACCTAGGCTGGACAAGTTTCTCAACATCTATCTGTGAGTTTCAATTTCTGCATCTGTGAAATGGGGAAAATTATAATGCTCTTTTGAGAACACCCAGAAATAAATAACAGAGATAATACATTAAATATATGAAGTAATATACACATGTCTAGCACTTAAGAGATGTGTCATGGGGGCCAGAGATATGGCTTAGCAGTTAAAGATGCTTGTATGTAAAGCCTGCTGGCCCAGGTTCAATTCCCCAGCCACCCAAGAAAAAGCCAAACCAGAATTAGTCTGCACATACACAAATAAATTTTAAAAAGTTTAAAAGAAAGGTGTAATAAATTTTCATTTTAAACTACAGTTGGCTAGCAAACCCTAAAAGGATATCAGAACGGGGTGCAATGGTTTTCCATATGGCAAGGAGGTTCATGAACAGGCAGTTTTATAACTGTACGATGGGTTTGTTCTGACAAGCAAGGGCGAGTGGTACTCATAATGACTGTCAGCTTGTACTGGGAGCTTGCTCGGATGTTCCAGCACTTTCATGGATCCAGGCTTCACCGCCCGTGGTCAGGAAGGCTCAGCTTTCTGCTTGCACAAAGCTCTGCATTCCCTAAGATGTTTTCTTCACAGTCCTTGTCGCATCCATCAACCATTGGCTCTGAGAATTTCCACGTGCCAAGCACATGGGCCTGACCTTCCCTAAGTTCTCCTGGGCTTGCAGAGGTGGCTGGGGTGGGGGCAAAGTCAAGAGAAAAATAAACTCTCCAGCACAAGGTGCACCCTAAAGTCAAGTTCATGCTCCTTTGGAGTCCTTTCAGCACCTGGACCCAATCTTGCATGCAGCAGTCACTCAAGCATTGCACTAGTGAGTCCCTGTCTCCTTCTCCACAACCACTAACCTCACCCTGTGTCCTGTCTCCTTCACTTCCCTGTGTCAGTAATAGAGAAATGTCTGCCTGAAGAGATTTCCTGAGGACACAGCTCCAGAGGCATCTGGGTTGCTTTCAGAGGGTGGTGTTATGGAGAGTGTGAGCTGACTGTCAGGGTCGAAGGCTGGTTCGACACTAGCTTGGCTGAGTGGTGCTGGATAAATTCCTTATCTGCCTGCTATTTGGTTCTCTTATATGTGAAATGAGAAAGGCAATAGAAGCTTGGTCATTGTCTTGTAAGTCCAGTGCTCAGCACATAAATAGCTATGAATAAAATGTAAATATACACACATCTATAAGTGCACATATGTACACGTATAAATATAAGCTGGGGGGAGATAGCTCAATTGAGAAAGTGCTTGATCTGAGTTCAATCCTTTGCACCCAAAAACCCATGTTTAAAGGGCTGTGGTGGGCTGGAGAGATGGCTCAGCAGTTAAGGCACTTGCCTCCAGTGCATAAGGCCCTGGGTTCAATTCCCCAGGACCCACATAAACCAGACACACAAGGTGGTAGCCCTGGCGCTCGCTCGCTCTCTCTCTCTCTCTCTCTCTCTCTCTCTCTCTCTCTCTCTCTCTCTCTCTCTTTGTTTCTCTCTCTGTATCTCTGCTTGAAAATTAATAAATAAAATATTTTTTAAAAAAGGGCTGTGGTGGCTTACCTTTGTAATCCCAGCACTGGGGAGGTGGGATGTTTGGTGCTCTCTGGTCAGCCCTAGCCTAGCCTAATTGGTGAGTTCCAAGCCAATGAGAGACTCTGTCTCAAAAAAAAAGTCAGTAGTGCTTGAAGAAATGACACCCGAAGTTGTCCTCGACCTACACACACACACACACACACACACACACACACACACACACACACAGATGCGCGCACATGCACTTAAAAAGCATAATATATAAATACATATCCATATACAAGATTGTGTGTGTGTCTGTGTGTTCATGCAAAGCAGCCAAAGAACATACCTTCCACCTTCACATGCCTCTGCACATTGACTTAGAACACACAGCAACCCACGAATCAGTCAGATCAAGATTCCAAACGATGATCACAGTCATTAGACTCAATCCGATCGAAAGAGTAAGCCAGAGAAGCCTGCCTAAAAGGAACAACTTCTGAATAGTGTTTGGAGAAAGAAATTAAGTGGAATGACTCCTGGGCTAGAACTTAGCTCAGAGTTAGTAAGATGGTAAAATCCAACCTAAAGACTTCTCAGACCTGCCTGGGAAAGAGAAGGAACCAGCTTCCGATGCAAATACAAACCTCAGGGAAATAAAAATGAAACACCATGAGCGGACACAGTTAAGGCCCCTGTACAGTTTCCACATAGTCTTATCTGTGGTCAAACCAAATACCAAAGAACTGGTCAAATATCTGCTTGCAGATGGGGCCTCCTCCAGATGTACCAGCCTGTTTCTCTTGATCCTCAAAATAAGAAGGGAAAACAAAGGCTTTCAGAGTAGGTGCCATGCACCTCTGGCTCCAGAGGCAGACACATGTTGGAGGCTAACTCTGAGCCGGGGGTTAACATTTGGTGCCACAGCTGAGTACCGTCTCCAGGTTGCCGGCCTCTCCCCTTCATCTTACCCCTGCCATTCCTTTCACTTTGACATAATGAACGTGCAACTTGCACACTGTCTCGAGATTGCATATGATAATTGGAAGCATGTGTCTGAGCTGGCATCCCTTCAAAGGGCTTTGGAACTCTGACTTGGGCTGTCTTCTGATTGCAATAGCAATCCCCTGAGCTGGCTCCCCAGTGTCACATTCCTGCAGCTGCACCTTAGCATTAACTCTTGCCAGTTGGAGGCTGCTGCACTCCTGAGGGCCTGTGGTGGCTGGCCATCATGTTTCCCCAAGCGCACAGCACAATGGAACCAGCAGGTTCATTTGCTTTTTTGCAGAAATGGCAGATCAAGGGTCTGGTCGGGGGTGGGGATGTACTACCTGGACTCTGGAAGGGTATAATGCTGGATCTTCTCTGATCTAAGGGGGTGTTTTATTTTGCTTTGTTTTATGGGAAAGAAAGAATCCAAATTTCACCAGGAGAGTCCCAAGGGAAATGCAAAATCAAGGGTGACTTTCCACAGTAATTCCCTCAAGCTGTGTGACTGATGGAAAGTCTGGAGGGGGCCCTATTCAGTTCAACAGAGGATAAGTTTGCATCTATGACCCATGAAGTGTTCTGCTAAGTCTGGTGTAGATACAGGAGTAAGATGACCCTCCGTCCTCCAGGCTCTTACATTCCACAGGATGCTCAGCTTTTAGTCTGGATACACCTATATATCACACACCCACAAACATCCTTGGTAGACTAGTAATCACTGCTTTCTCCTTCTTGCAACACCTTGTCTCCACCTGCCTCATCTGATCTCTGATCTCACACCCACCCATACTTAGCTCCAAACTCTGCTTCTGCCCTGCTTTGGGGTTGCTAGGGAAGTGCTTCTCAAACTTTTATACTGGACTAAGGCAGGTGGGGTCGAGAGCTGAGGGTCTGATCTTGCAGGTGTACTGGACTAAGGCAGGTGGGGTCGAGAGCTGAGGGTCTGATCTTGCAGGTGGGGCTGAGAGCCGAGGGTCTGATCTGGCAGGTGGGGCCAAGAGCTTAGGGTCTACATCTCTGAAACCATACGCCCATGCTGCTGCTCCAGGGCCACACTTTGAACAGAAAGACCCTGGCTTCCCCATGAGATAGTTTTCTTCTTACCTGGGAACTTTGAAGAGGCTCATTATCCTTGGTTCTTAGAATCTAAATTGGCCTTGGGTAAAGCAGTTCTGGCTCTAGCTCCAGCCATTGGGTAGATCTGATCCCCACCCTAAGATCCTGGCTCTATTGTCCTTTCTGGAAGAGAAGAAGTTAGAAAGGGGCCCATCTGAATGTGGTAGGGGGGACAACCAAGTTCCTAGTAAATAAGGGCTGATCCCAAAAGGGAGCTGAAGGTGGAGGAGGAAGCAAGAAAAAGTAGGCCCAGTAAAGCAGAAACAGAGTATGTACCTGCCACACAGCACCAGGTGGGGCCCTACTCATAGAAAGATAGTCCTGGTGACAAGCAAACAATCACCATGGAAACCTGATGCAGAGTCTGTCTCCAACATGAACTGGAGCAAGTTCCTCTCTCCTTTGGCCATTAGTTCATCTTGATGAAGTCACCCCTCTTGGTGGTAGACATTTTAGGTTGATCTAAAACTTCTCAGAGGAGATGTCTGTACTACACCCCGGACAGTTTACATAACTCTTGCTATGGTTGTAACATCAGCTATGGTTATAAAAATGAAAAATGTCACAGTTCAATGTGTAAAGCAAGTAGCTTCCATCACCCTCAAAAGGTTTGTCTTCAGCTTTAAGTAGATGAATTCATGGCCAAGCCTTGTCCAGAGCTGCTTGAAGCATTTGGAAACCCCATGTCAGACCTCCTGATGGCCATATGTGGTCTTTCCACTCCAAGCTCTTACCCTCAAAGGTCAATATACAGTTTATTTGCAGTCAGTCATATTTGAAGAATGTCATTTAAAAATAACCAGTTCTATTCCTTCTCTCTTCAGTTGGCTCCTCTCTGGGTCCATAACAGTTACTTCTGTAATCACAATGTCTCTTTGATCCACTGCATAAAAATATCACTATTTTGGGTAAAAGATTATACACACAATAAAAATGAAGCTTATGACTGCCCGAAGAGAAGCTTTGCTGGAAAAAAATATTGCAAAGAATTCAAACCACCCAAAGTTTATCAGACCAGATGGCCAGCGAGTGCTATGAATTAATAGTCGCTTGGAGCCATAAAATCAAGTAAACACTGACTGTGTGGACCAGAAGTTATACACTCACATCACCCAGCAAAGGCCCATGGTTTACATCTAGGTGTCTGGGGCCATGGGCTGTAGCCTCAGGTGGTAAATGTACATGTCATTGGAAAATATGTTGTTTCAGAGACTCATTGAAGTTTTGCTATTGTTGTTGTTTTTAATTTGGGAACATGTTTCTACTTAAAGCAAGAGCCAGATGACCAAAAAAAAATGTGTGCAATATTCCCTATAGGTCAGTCTTGCTCAGTTTCCCTCAGAGGCAGCACAGGCCAGGAGCTCAGCAGGAAAAGCTATCAGTTTGCTGCTGGTTTTCTGCTGGGCTTACCTTTCACTATGGTCATTTTCTTGTCCACATGTTCCAGGAAGCCTTCTCTCTGCCTCCTGCTAGCCAATGCTCTCTGCTGAGCCATCCCAGGCATAAGATTCATGCTGGGAGACCGTGATTATAGGAAGAGCTCCATGAGCAAGAAGATCCAACATACATCAAAGGGTTTGCATGATTTGTGGTAACAGTGAAACTCCATTCATTGAGAGATTTGTTTTACGTTGACTTTAATCATGGCTTTATTGGGCTGTGGTTTGTATTTGGTGAGTCACCAAATTTTTTAAGAGGAAGAAGTTTTTTTGGTTATTTTATTCATTATAAAAGATTTTATCCTACGTAACACAATAAGGACATGATTAAAATGGGGTAGCTAGACTCCATTGGAATCAAAAGAGAATTCCAGAAAAAGACCAGTGACTATGGATGGATCTGAAAACATTTTTTTTTCTTCCACAAAGACACTCTGCACAGTTAGGTGACAAGTAGTGCCAGGTCCTATGGGGGTACAGTAAGCACCAGTGTCCTCACACACCCAGTAAACCACATGCTTACTTCTTCCCTACACTCATTCCCTGGGAAAATACACTACTCTATTCGCTTATATTGTCCAAACCACTAATCCACCTGCTGCTTTTTTATGAATGTATATTTTAGTTGGAGAAGACACACATGAAGCAGAGGAAGGAGGATACTCGCTCATAGAAGCAGAATTCCTAGACAGTCAGGCTCATCCTGACTCCCCCACTTTATACCTGTGTGACCTTGAGCAAGTTGCCTAAACTTTGTTTCTTCATCTGTAAAATGGAGGGGGTCCTTTGCATAGAGAATTCAATATATGCTCTGTTAAGTGCTCATCATAGTGTCAGTGGACAGTGTTCCCCGCCACTCACATGCAAGCAAACTCTATGGCTTTGTTCCCCAAGAGAGACAGAAAAAGGCAGAGGTGGAAGGATGTCAGGAAAGACAAGGAGAAAAGAAAGTGAAGTGCAGAAAGGAGGGCTCCCACTCTGCTGCCAGGATCTAGTGGACTTCTGCTCATGTTCACTACAACCATTCCTGACACTGCCACCCATTCACTCAATGGCTGTCTCCAGAACACATTCTCTGAACAACACTCCTTCTCATGTGACAAGTCTCTGAAACCATCTATTACATTCACGCATCTAAGTCTTGATTTCCCAGACTGAACATTCCCAGGTCACTATTCACTGTATGATGGGTTAGTTTCCCTTACCATCCTGGCCATCTCTCTAAGGTTACAATCTAATTTGCCCATGTTCTCCTTAAAATGTGGTGTCCAGAAAGAAACACAATACTCTAGATGCGGACCAGTCAGCCTTAATCACAATGAGATGATTAGCTCCTTTGATCCACAGAGCACATAGATTTCTACTAGTGACACTTAAAATTACTTAGGCTTTTGAAGTTGCCACACCATACCAGATTTTTATTTTGAGTTTTTGATCAATTATAACCCCTTTGGTTTCAGTTTTGGGGTTCTTGCTATTATTAACCAGGTCTTCTCCATCTTGCATTTTTTGCCAGTAACTATTTAGCTTTAATATAGACATCTGGTTTACTAAATGGTGAGACTTGAGGTCTCTGTGGCCAGGAACCATGTCTAACTCATCATTACATGCCAGAGTCTAGCACAGTGCCTGGCCTGCTGACACATTAACTGTATCTTCTGCTAGTTCTCCTGGCCCAATGATGAAAGAACAAAGACACCAAGAACATATCAGGCAAAAGTTTCGTCTTTACCCCTAGATATAACATTAGCTACCAATGGCTGGAGAGATGGATTAACGGTTAAAGCACTTACCTGCAAAGCCTAATGACCCAAGTTTGATTCCCCAGTACCCACATAAAGCCAGATGCACAAAATGCCACATGCATCTGGAGTTCATTTGCAGTGGCTAGATGCCCTGGCATACCCATTCTCTGTGTGTGTCTGTCTCTCTTTCCTCTGTCTCTCTCTCTGCTTGAAAATAAACTATTGAAGTAGTTAACATCAGCTATCAAATCCAGTGAAGGCAATCCTGGAGTGGAGCTTCTCTAAAGAACATCTATAATCTCATTCAAACAAGCCCATCTGATGGCCGACTCAGTCGAGAGGAAAAAGAAACAAAATTGGAATAAAAAATAAATCATGCAAAGCAAGGGGCTATTCAGTCCAGCATCATTTTTGATCATTTTCTCAAATCTGCTGGCACCTTGATCTTAGATTTCACAGCCAAGAGATATAGAATTTATGTTGTAGCGCTACTGCTGGCCACAGAGGACCACAACTTCTATTGTTTATAAACCCCTCAGTTTAAGTGATTATTGTTATAAGCATCCCAACCACTGCGTTCTAACACCAGGCCTGACTACTAAGAAACCAAGGAAACAGAATCCCAGGCCCATAGGATGGCTTGCAAGACACTTTGGGAAACTTTTAATGATACTAGCAATTCAGGCTTATCTTTTATAATTTTGGAAGATAAATCCTACACTATCAAAATAACTTCTGTTGTGTTCTTTTGTTATTTCTAGTTTCCCCAGTTTCTATAGCAATGCTTACTTCACAAGGGAAGGGAAGGGGGTGCATGTCTTGAATGGTAGCTAATTCAAATGATGGCCCATGCCAAACCAAAGGCCAAGCAGTCATGTAATCCATAGGCAAAATAGCAGCAGCTCCAGAGTATCAGAAATCTAAGAGTGTCACTTTCTCTAGCCTAAAGAGTGGCCTTTCACACTGAGCCCCTTGCTTCCAGCTCCCCCAGGCTAGCACACACAGGGAGGATAGAGGAAGCTTCGATGTGGATTTGCAGGATATGAAAAAGAAAAGAGTGTCCTGGATACTTAGTGTCCAAACAAGCTGCTTCCATTGTCCAGCAGGTGTTTAGTGCCATTTGTATGGGGTTAAAATGTTAAATTTTATGCCTTGTGTATTTTACCACAATAACTTTTTAATGAACAAATAGAATGGGGGTGAGGTTGAGCCAACGATGTCTTGTTTGGCTCGTGCATGGCAGTGGAAGAACATACCTAGGACTGATGCCCTCCTCAGGTATGCTACCACCACCCCACGAGGAGTATGTGTTGCAGTGCACTGGGTACCATGAGAAGAAGTCGATCTGCGGCTGGATGCAGAGGACCACCGGGCTGATGGAGAGAGTAACCAGCACCAAGAGAGAAAGGCCACATAGGTGTTGCTCCCAAGGCACATGCTGAGCTCAGCTGATTCATCCATATTCCTTTCCTGGCTCACAGCATGTGTGTGTGTCATGGGGAGGGGGGTTCTGGAAGACAATGACATGCAGAAACTTCTACACCCTCACCCCCAAGGTCTTGTCCTCAGAAGCTATGTTTGGCCTCATCACTGGAAAGCTGTCCAAGGAACCCCTCAGTTCAGAGACACTCCCTATCCTGCTTAAAGACGAATTGTAACAAAAGCAATAACAATATCTGAAAAGTCATTTATAAAAAAAATAGACTTGCAAAATTCTCCAGTTCAATGGTGCTGTCACTTGATGAATGTCAGTCCTCTGCTCAACTTTAGTGACAGGACAATCTCGAATCTGACTAGCAAAGCAGAGCTCTGGGGCTCTCCCTACATAGATTCCTTGAGGGTGATCTCCCTTCCAATTTAAGAAAAATAAGACAGGTCGCGACCATGTGCCCTAAACTCACTAGTTCACAGAGAAAAATTAGAGAGGACATCAACACAAAGGTATTGCCAGGGCTCAGACTTCACTCTACCCGTGAGAGCTTCCTCTCACGAGCTGGAGTCCAGACCAATCCAAGAGGACAAGTCATTGTGTCCACTCATCCCTGTTCCCTGCCAACCCAGGAAATGTTCAGTACTGTGCATCCTAGGTAGTCTCATTTCTCGCCAGCCAAGATAGGGTAGAGAGAGGCTGGAATTTGGCTCTCATCACTGCTTCCAAGTCATTATTCCTCCTGTTAAGAGCCTTCCTTCTCATCGTGACAGCTTTGCATCTCCAAGATAATGGAGAGAAGATAGGGAACCCTAACTCCTCGGAATTACTGAGTTTCACTGGCCAATTTTTTATTTTCTCAGATAGGATCCCTCTGTCCTGAAACCACCAGCCCATCACTTCCTGCCTGGATGCTGGAATAGCTTTGTCACCACAGTGTCTGGGTCCAGTCTACTTCACCCCAGCCCACCTGTCCCCCTTCCAGCTTATGTCTCTTAAAGCATAACTACCACTGGAATACATCCCTACGGATTGGGACTTCATAGAAGTAACTCTTATTGGAGATTTGCACTGTGCCATGCCCTGAGTTAAGTGCTTCCCATTTTAATATTATTGTTCTCATTTTATGAGAGAGAGAGAGAGAGAAAGAGAGAGAAATTTAGTCACAATCACATAACTAATGTGCTTCAAATGGAATTCAGAGGTATAGCTTTCCAACTCCAGACCCTCAATGCTCAACCATTGTACAGTTGAAGAAGACATTAATCATTAGGCTTCCTAGTTTCCGCTGGTCTTTGCATCCTTCCAGCACAAGGGGAAATCTACACTACCTTGCCTCCTGAAAGTTCGAAGCAACCATGAGAAGTTAGTGAAAATGATGTTGATCATTTTCTGGTAGAAGAATTGATTTGAGCACTTATGGGTAATTCTCTATGTACCTCTCCTCTTCTGGAGCGAGCCTCAAATCTCTGCATTAAGATAGTGGAGACCCTGTCTGCCTGTGTCTCTAAAGACTAGATGGAATCGAGGCCTCCACCAAGCTACAGGTTGAAGTAGGACCAAGAAATAAGCTTGTGTTTTGTAAACCAGTCAGCCACTGAGATTTGGTTATGTTAGAGGGAAAAATACATACATACACTTACTAAGAAATGAATGCAGACATACTGCCTTCCCTCAGTTACAATAACCAGGCCTTGTACTTTCTGCAAATGCCTTCTTTTATTTCCATCGTTTTGCTAATTGTATTCACTGGCTACGCAAAAGCAAAGCACTTACTACTGGGGCTCCAATTGTTTCTTTTCTGATAGTGTAAAAATCAAATTAAACTTCACACAACAAATACCAGCTAGAGAGTGTAGTGGGTACCAAGGCCCATGCTGGATGTCAGCTGGTATGAAAAGGCTCCTTTCTGTATAATATGAATCTGTCATGACCTGTGACTGTCCCCTATTGCTAACTGCTGGAAACAAACCTGTGGTCACCGTAGCTTTGCACTCCGCGGACATGACACACTGGGCAAGTTATTACTTAATATGTTTCCCTTTCTCATTAAGTAAAATAAGTGTATTTACACATACCTACCAGATCTGTTAGAAGTCTTTAAAAGTCAGTAGATAAAACGCTATTGAAAATCCCATTGTTGGTAGAAGTAGATGAATCTGGAATAATAATGGTGATCACATCTCACATGCTATGTGACCTTGAAAATGTTACTTCCCGACTTTATACCCCAGTGTCCCTGTCTACAAAGGGAAGAATAATGGGCGCCTCTATCCTGATGTTAGTTAGCTTTTCGTCACTGTGACAAAATAACTGAGAAAATTAACTTAAAGGAAGAAAGATTTGTCAAAACAAATCATGGTTTCAGCAGCTTCGGTCCATGGTAAATTAGCTCCTTTGTGTCTGGGCCTGTGGTATGGCAGAACATCATTGTGGGGAGTATAGGAAGGGGTGAGGATACTTACTTTAAGGTATTCAGGACGTACAAGAGGTAGAGGCAAAATGCAACCTTCAGAGGCTTAGTTCCCAGCTTCCTCCAATTAGGTCCCACCTCCTAAGTCCCTACCTTCCAGTAGCCTATTAGGCTATGAATTCATAAATAGGCTAATCCCACTGATGAGTTCAGAGTCCTCATCATCTACCACCTCCCTAAGGCCCCACTCTGGACACTGCTATACTGGGAACCCAGCCTTTAACAAATGAGCCCTTGGGAGATAGTTCAGATCCAGGTCATAACAAGACCTTCTGTATTTAGTTAAAATACTAAGTTTTGGACACACAGTGGCACTCAACCGATTTCAATTAGTCTTAAGAAAGCTGTTTCATACATGTACATAGATAGATTTACTGGGATTATGTGAGTATTATATTGGGTATTTATGGGTATCTCCTACCTTAAACATATGGGATAAGTCTTTTTCCTCTGTCCTTCTCCAAGGTCTAGAAAGGAGATGAGCCAAATAAAAGTTTGGGAAATAAATTAATTCATAAAATTTTCTATTCTCTTCTTTTGATTATCCCAAAGAGAACTCGACCTCTTGGCATTCAAAAATCACAGACTCTTGTGGGAGTCGTTCAATTGTCTAGCAAATCATTCTTCACCAACAAATCTGGCCCACCCCCTGCCTTCTGGACACCACAAACTGAGAGAAGGGGGGGAAAGAACGGAAGGAAGAAGTGAGCAAACCCCTCAAATTGCCTATCTCGAAGATCATGTTTTTCTGTTGGCAAGGTTTTGATTTTGATTTAAGGAAGCAGAACAGTTTCCAAGGAAAACTTATCTTGTTATGGCTCAGAACATTTAATTTGCAATATTATTCCCTCTGCTGAGCTTTCAACTTCCTGACCTCTGGCTCCAAGGCTCCGTGTGCTCCTAGGCATGTCATACATGCTCCTCCACAGAGCCACCAGTGGCTGTAGAGTCCCGAGATGTGGTCCACAGAAATAAACCACTGTCGTCTCGATCACATCAGCAATGTCCTTGCAAATGGACCCTCCCAAGTCTTTAACCAAGAGCCTTTCCCTAGGGAATATGCAGTCTATGGCCAGATACAACAGTGTCAAACTCCTGACCGGTGAGGTGAAAGTCTGTATGGTTTGGTGGCTGATAACTTGAGGGACTATGTCACATGTGAGGAGAGCAGTGGTACCCCACACAGTGGGTCTTTGTCCTCATCGTTTATAATCACAGGGGGCTTTCCTTAGAACCTCTTCCAGCCTTGGGGTGACCAAAGAAAGGACCTTCTGTCTCTAGTGGCCAGGCCTCTGTTTAAAGACTATTCCAGTAAGATCTGGAGCCTCTCATCTGGCCTGAACAGTAGGGGATTCCAGCAGGGTGGTCAGGCAAGCCACCTCCTTACCCCAACATTGCAAAACTCAGGGCTGAGACTTTCCTGATAGCTGGTGATGCACTACCGATTAAGGGGAGGGAGCCATATCCAAATTGATTTTAATCTACATAAGGCTGAATTTTCTAGTATATTTTTCTAAAACATGAGCAAGTTGACTTGGAACAGAGTGCGTTCCCCGTCACTGGAATTGTTAACCACACTGCATACCCAGTTCAAAAAGTTGCAGAAGAGATTCAAACAAATAGATGTTGACATTAGGTGACCTTAGTTGTCCCTTTTGTCTGTAAGTGCTGTGGTTGAATTAGAACATGCTCACTTAACCAACAGTAAGAGCCTGCTGCTTGCACTAGACCTCTGATACAAGGGAGGAAGTGAAGAGTTGTACTCAGCTTTGCTCAGAACAGAAGAGAGCTTCAGCTATCTACCTGTCTAGTTTGCTAATTTCCATAATCTAAATCTAGAAATGGTTACATTCCTGTGTACACAACATGTTTTTCACAAGTCATAGAGGATCTGAGGCCAAGCTCTAGTCATCCTCCTTCAGGGACCCAGGCCACCAACCACTTGATGTCCTAGAGCATCACAAGCTGTTGCCATGGTTGGAAAAAAAGAGGGACAGTGATGTTCTGACTCGTCACACTCCTGCCTAAAGTTGACGCTTATTAAGTCTGCTCACTTTTGATGGACTAAAGCAAGTTGTGTGGCATGAATTACTTCTGGAGATATGGAAATGCTGCTCAACCTTGTCCTGAAGGAGAACCAGAAATTCAGATGAGTGGGACCAACGGCTCATATATACACTGAGTCATACGTCGGACCACAGTATGGAACAGCTTATACCAGGGCCCTTATGAGAAACGGAAGTGCTGAATGAAAGCTTGACAAATGCATGAATGGATGAGAATTCCATGTGAGATGAAATATGCAGAGAGATTTAGGGTGTGTAAACACCATTGAAAGGGGGAAGTAAGTAGGGAGGAGGTTGTGATGGTTAGGTTTTGTTGTCAACTTGATCTTTTTAATTATCTTGGGTGGATCTCTGAGGATGTTTACAGGAAGGTAGCCTCTCAGTAGGGGGCAGGATGTAAAGAAGCTCAAAGAAGCTAGAAGTAGACATCAGTGCAGGAAGGAAATTCCAGAGACTTGGGAAGCCATTAAGTCTGGGGAAGGGTTGTAAGACCTCATCCTAAGCCTATATAAAGGAGAAGAAATTCTCTTTGGCCCCCCCCCTGCCTGTTTCCTATTCTGTGTGTGTGTGGTGTAGGTGATGGGTTTTTCTCTCTGCTCGGACCTGTGAAAGAGGGCCAGCCTCTTTCGCTGTTATGGAACTTCCCCTCAATCTGTACTTTCAATAAATACTTTCCTCCCCCAAATTGTGCCTGGTTTGAAGATTCATCCCAGTGGTGTGTGGCTGACTATGACAGAGGTACAGAAAGAAAACTAGCTTCTTCAGAAAAGGTAAGGACAACATAAAAGTAGGGAAGGAGCTAAACTTCATATATTTTCATTATGCCTATATGCTTTATAAGATGTTTTACATTGTATGGTCCCCGTTTTACAGGGAGATCATGAATCTTACACACACACACACACACACACACTCATCCAATAAATACACAGCTGGCACTCACTCATTAGTGTCTTTGGCTCCAAAGTGTGTGAAATTTTCTACACCACCATAAGGTAATGGGCCTTCTATTTTCCTAGGACTCTGGAAGACTGAGTCTCTAAAAGAACTGTGGAGAATAATGGAGAATTTTGGCTGTGGGATTAATTAATAACTGATAAGATAATCATTGGATCACCACTGATGCTCTCTGTAATTTTTATAATTACTTACATTCCTACTACCATAAGATTTCAGGAGGGGAGTTCTCAGACTCCTAGGAAATTATTCGGCTCCTAAGGGGAAAAGGATTTATGCTATGATGCAGGCAGTCCATTGTGTCATAGCAGAAGCAGAAGTATAAATTTCAATGAAGAGAAATACGCTAAATGTAAATGTAGGTAGGTGATACAAAGGAAAATGAGACCAACAGATGGTAAGGAGAATGGCCACAGTCTTAAGTGCAGCAAAGCAATAGAGCCCATAAAATAATAAAATTAGTATTTCCCACCAAATTCTTCTCATTTATTTCTTGATGTCATCAAGAAGTATTACACTGAACCATCATACATGGACTCCTGACACCATGGGACCTTATCAGCTCCTTCCCTGTGCTTTAGCTGAATTCTAGGTGCTTGCTGACCCGGCTCATTCATTACAGTGATAATCATAACATCTAACATGGACAGGACAATGATGTGGGTCAGGCACGTCTTTTCATTTACTCGTTATGTCACCAGTGAAGACTCAAAGGTGCAAAATGATTACACATGTTATCCAAGATCACCCAGGGCTGGAGAGATGGCTCAGTGGTTAAGGCACTTGCCTCCAGTGTCTAAGGCCCCGGGTTCAATTCCCCAGGACCCACATAAGCCAGAAGGTGGTGGCTCTGGTGTGCTTTCTCTCTCTCTCTCTCTCTCTCTCTCTCTCTCTCTCTCTCTCTCTCTCTCTCTCTCTCTGTCTTTCTCTCTCTCTCTCTTTGGAAATGAATAAATAAAATATATTTTAAAAAAAGATCACCCAATGTTAATCCAGATTAGATGTCCATGTGCCACAGAACAGCCTGGAGAACAGAGATAATGTTCTTAAGAGTTTTGATTGGCATCACAGAGCAGTATCTAGTCCCCCTCAACACCCCCCAAAAAAGACAATAAAAAGTGGAAAGAGTGAAAGGAGTCAAACATCTGACATCTTGTGACTATAGAGGCAGCTACGTTCCTTTTAAGAATGAAAAGTTCGTATTGATGACTTGTGAGAATTGAGGTGACAAGAAGCAGTCTAAGGAAGTGGATGGTGA